>JACYFF010030970.1:0-62344 GCA_017589665.1 Selenicereus undatus
AGGCTAGTTACGTGTTTGTAATGAGGGTCTCGGGGGAGACTAAGTTACGTGTGTGACGTAGTCACAAGTGAGTTATATGTGTAACGAATTCGGCCCGTGTTAGTAAAAGTGTTGCTGAACTCCTACTGAGGTTGGTCGTGGTTTTTACACCTTAATTGGGCCAGATGTGGTTTTCCATGTAAAAATATTATGTCTTCTTTACTATTTTCGCAATTATACTTGTTTCTGCTTTACTGCAAACAAGCATTCCAAACAGTTCTGACGAGTGTTTTGAGAAAACCAAAAAAACTGGTAGACACAATTCAACCCCTCTTGTGTCATTATGTGAGTAAATCTAACAAGTGGTATCAGAGTAGAGTTCTCATAGTTAGGTTAGCACCTTGAGAGATCCTAAAAAGATGAATGCTCCACAAGAAATCTTAGAAGGTCAATCTGTGACCAAACCTCCATATTTCAATGGACAACACTACAACTGGTGGAAAAATTGAATGGAGAACTATATCCAAGCTGAGGATTATGAGTTATGGATGCTCATTGTGAATGGTCCTTACATTCCAGTGAAAGTCACAACTGATGGGAAGACTGTTCCTAAGGAGCCGAAGGAATTCAACTCAGACAACTTCAGGAAGATGGAGAAGAATGCCAAGGCTAAGAAACTACTGTATTTTGGACTCGAACCTGACGAGTACACTCGCATCTCAGAGTGTGAATCCGCAAAGGAAAAATGGAATGCTCTTCAGATAACTCACGAAGGAACAAATCAAGTCAAGCAATCCAGAATCGAGCTATTGGTAGGGAAGTATGAGCTATTCGAGATGAGCAATAAAGTGACAGTTATGGACATGTATGCTCGGTTTACCCATATCACTAATGAGTTAAAATCGTTGGGAAAATCCTTTACCACTGAAGAGTTGGTAAGGAAGATCCTACGAATTTTACCTCAATCATGGGAATCAAAAGTCACTGCTATCCAAGAAGCCAGGATGATGAGTGAGATCTCCTTGGATGAGCTTATTGGGAATCTACAAACATATGAACTAAGAAGGAATTTTCAGATGAAGGAAGAAGTGAAGAAAGACCGAGGACTGGCACTAAAAGCTAAAGAAAGCGATAACTTAGATTTTGATGAAGAAGGGATGGCCATGATCACTCGAAAGTTCAAAAATTTCTTCGAAGAGGCCGAAAGCAAATACAAGAATAGCAATACCAGCAAGGCCAAGAACAGCGATTGAGATCAGTTCTCAGGATGCTTTAAGTGTGGAAGGCAAGATCATGTTGGGAAGAATTGCCCTTTGCTGAAGGAAGAACAAGGGTCAGAACAGGTCCGAACCAGAGGCAAAATGACGAAGTTAACTAATGCTGAAAAATGGTTCACCAAGGCAATGATGACAGCCTGGGGCGATACCTCAGAAGAAGAAGATAACTCTCAAGATGGAGAAGAAGCAGTAACTCTTATGGCCCGAAGAGAATCTGATTTAGATTCTGATTCGATTGAGAGTTTGTCCTAACTTAAGGAAGAGGTACGTAATCTTAGCAAGAGGAAACTTGAAAAATTAGTTTTTACATTGATGGAAGAATGTGAGATAGTAAATTCTAAAAATTGCATACTTAAAAATACCTGCTTAAGATTAGAAAAGGATGTTAAAAGACTGGAAAGAAAGAAGCAAGAACTTAGGCATATGAATGAGGTTCTCACTTGTGAAAAACTCCAAAGTGATGGAAAAGTTCTTGTTTTATGTAATGAACTAGACACCCTTAAGGAACTAATGAACAAGAAAGAAGAAGTGTTTAACATTGATCTCTCAAAGCTGGAAGAAGAGTCCCAAGAACTGGAACTTAAGATAGAATTATTAGTAAGTGAAAACAATCAGTTGCTTGAAAAGGTTCATAAGGCCGAATCTGACATCGTTCAGAACAAGCATAGGAACAGTTCCTCAGAAGCACTCAGGATACAAGTCATGATAAATGAAAACAGTCAGTTGCTTGAAAAGATCCATAAGGTCGAATCTGACCTTGTTTAGAACAAGCGTTGAAACAATTCCTCAGAAGCACTTAATTGGTTAAACACTCACTATAGTTGTAATAAAAAGGGACTAGGATTTGTGAATAAATTCGTTACTAGACCAGTTAACAAAAAATATGTTGGACTTCAAGAAAATATAATCTATTTTCACTGTGGAAAAACTGATCATTATGGCTATACTTGTCCTTTGAGAAAAAGAGTCATGGAGAGAAATTCATTGTATGTTAAACAAGTACGGATTAGTAAAAATGACTTAACCTCCATGTCAAAGAAAATGGGACCCAAGTGAATCTGGGTTCCCAAGACAAACACTTAGCTGTTTTGCAGGCTAAAGTAAGAGGAGACAATCAACTATGGTTCTTGGATAGTGGTTGCTCAAGGCATATAACAGAAGATAAATTAAATTTCCTCTCACTTATAGCCTTTGATGGAGGGAGAGTGGCATTCGGAAACGGCAAATATGGGAAAATTATTAGTGTAGGTAAGATACGTAAATAACTCTCTCACTCTGTTGATAATGTATACTTAGTTGATGGGTTACAACATAATTTGTTAAGTGTGTCTCAAATTGTGTGATAGAGGTAATCATGTTGAATTCTCTTTAGATCAATGTTTGATTATCAATGTCAATTCTGGTAGTGTTGTGTTGAGGAAGAAGCGACACAACAATGTGTATAAAGTGTGTTTTCTTTCACTTCCCCAAAATCATTTGACTTGTTTAAGTGCTCTTAATGACGATGTTATACTTTGACATAAGAGGCTAGGTCATGCAAGCCTTTCTCTTTTGAATAAACTTGTTTCTAAGGACCTAGTAGTCGGACTACCTTCCATCAAGTACAATGATGACAAGGTGTGCGACGCTTGTGCTAGAGGAAAGTAAGTTAGAGCTTCTTTCAAGTCAAACAACTGTGTTAGTACTTCCTGACCTCTTGAACTACTACATGTTAATTTGTATGGTCATATGAGGATCACAAGTAGATGAGGGAAGAGGTATGTATTATTTGATGAGACTAACTCTGTGGTTGAGCATGATAGACAGGAAGAAGAGTTTGAAGTTGGTCTTATAAGAAAAGACCTCTTGCTCGCTCAAAGCTCTATAGTTGACAAAAGTAAGGCTCCTGAAGGTGAATCAAGTCATGGAACTGATAATTTGAAAGGTGGGCAGGGAGAAAACCAGTCAGGGGAAGCACTGCTGAACCTGAACAAAACCGGCACACTCAACCTAATTATTCCCGAATTGATATGGGAACAAGCACCATAACAGTTCAAGAACCTGTTTCACCAAGTACACAGAAGAGATTAGTAAGTGTATCTGTGGATCCATTTACTCCACGATCCTAGAAGCACCAGAGCTCGCTCCCCCTTAACCAGCTCATGTCTGACATTAATACAGGGGTGCAAACCAGATCCAAACTTAGAAACTTATGTGCTTTCTATGCTTTTTATCTAACATTGAGCCAAAGAATGTTTATGAAGCCCTTGCAGATTCTGATTGTTTTACTGCTGTGCAAGAGGAGTTTCATCAGTTTAAAAGGAACAAGGTATGGCACCTTGAGCCAAGGCCTAAGGACATATCGATAATTGGCACCAAGTGAGTATTCAAGAACAAACTGGATGAGTTCGGAACAGTCACTCGGAATAGGGCCAAGCTGATGGTTCGAGGTTACAACCAAAAAGAGAAGGTATGACTCATTTTCTTAGACCCTGCTTCGTCTCTTGGGCAACCAAGAAACAACACTCCGTTGCCATGTCCACAGCAGAAGCCGAGTATGTAGTGGTTACTTCTTGTTGTGCTTAATTGTTGGGGATAAGGCAACAACTCAAGGACTTTTCTGTTGACACGGGATGCATTCCTATATTTTGTAACAACACAAGTGAAATTAACATTGCCAAAAACCGATGTCAACATAAAAAGACTAAGCATATTGACATACGTCATCACTTTTTGAGAGATAATATTGAAAAGGGCTTAATTTCAATGAATTTTTGTGCCACTGATAAACAAATTGCTGACATATTTACCAAGGCACTGAGTAGAGAACAGTTTGAGAGGAATAGACTTGAATTGGGTATGATTAAAAGAACTTGAGCATGCTTAATTAACTCCCAATGATTGACTAGTTAAAGGTCGTTATACCAAATACATTGTTCCAATGGATACATTCAATTTTTGTGCTTCTATTGGCATATGTGTGGAAAGTAACATGATGACACTCGTTGAGGTCTAATGATATTGCCCTTAGTGTCCTGAGATACCGAACTGTTAACAGTAAGAACTGGCTCTAGGAACAGACCTGACAACTGTTTGTATCATGTGCTGACCAAGTGGGGGTATTAGAGGAATGTTAGAAACTGAAATTTGCTTTTCATTACACCTAACCTATAATTTATACCCTACCTATTGTGTAATGATGGGTTACACGCAAAACATTATCTCTCTTCAAGAAGGGTTGAAATAACCTTCCCCTAAAAATCCCTTGATTTTCGGGCACCTCATATACCTTCACATTCTCTCTCCATAACCCATCCATCCATCTCTCTTTCTCCACCAAGAACCCGATTTCCCTCTCCTTCCTTAAAGCCTGTCAAAACCCTAAATCACCTCAAATCCCCAATGGCAAAAACTCGTTGCTGATAAACCTCAGATTTGACCCATTTTCGACTCTAATTCTTGCCCTCTTTTCCTATAATCTTTCGACTAATCTTAGCAAAAAGGGGGTTGAATACACTTTCTTGACCTAATATGCGCTAAGTTGCCATATTTCTTGATCTGCAGGTCTAAGGTCTAGAAAGTGGGAGTTTCTTGCTTGTTTTGCCAAGAAAGGACGCCTTGGGATCAATTTCCGACAGGAACGAAGCATCGATGAAGCCCGGGAGAACCTTCAGGAGGCGCACGGCTGATTGCAGGGGGCGCATGGTCAGTTGCAGGATATGCACGGTCGTGCCTCGAAGCCAGAGGCTGCGCACGGTTGAACACACGACCGTGCGTCTGAACCGTGCCTACCCCAGACACGCACGGGTGCCCGTGCGTAGGTAGCACGACCGTGCGTCACTTATTTTGTCGCGACTTAATCAGTTTCGCGAAGGGCGGTTGGGGGATCCTATTGTTTTTGTTTTCTTTCCCCTCTGAAAAGGCGAGTCACTTGGAAGAGTTTTGTACTTTGTTTTTCCTCTAATTATTGAATTCAAGGCTTTTGGATCGGATTTTGTTATGCATTCGATAAATCATTGTTGCAGATTCTACAGGGTATAATCTATTTTCCTTCGTTCACGTTCTAATTCAAGTTTTAGTATTTCTTGGTATGCGTATGTTTTGATTGAAATGTTGTTTAGAATCATGTTTAGCGGCTAAACTCATAATCTTGGATTGGGTGTAGCCCCTATGATGTGAATTGATTTATTGTTCTAGGTTTTGTGAATCTTTGCCCAAAAGTATATTGAATTCTCACTTAGCATGTCAGGTGTTCGATGAATTGCCTGAGAGGGTTACATTCATGTTCTTAATTAGAGTTTAGGAGACTAACGAAAGTTAGGTCCTTTACTTAGAGTAGCTTTGTGAGCAATTGAATTACCTGACACGAAAGTAGTCGGGGGTGCAATTGGGAATCGAAATTACATGATCTTGTGGTTTTGTTATCCTAGTTTCACGAAAGTAGACAACTAGGTTAGCCTGATCAGTCTAATGACCTTCGAAAGTAGGCGTAGACGCTTTAAACCGGTAATAATTCCATTTCAATTATCTTACAGGCAGATTCACACGACCTAGTCTATTCTTTAATGAACGTCACAGTGCGGTGAACCCCAATTCAGGATTCCTTTCTCATTATTGACTTAGACCAAATAGAGTTAGAATTAGTTAAACCAACTTCACTCGACATTCGCCTAGATTAAGTGTTAGAAATCGATTCGGTGGTTGAAACCAAGTTCTCTGTGGACACGACCCGTACTTGCCTTTGCTGGCTACAACCGGCACCGTGCACTTGCGGTACAATTTTTCCCTAACAGTTGCGGGCAAGCATCCTCCAAGCACAAGATTTCTCACCTAAGATCACTATGAGACCAACTAGCAAGAAAAAGGGGCGAAATTGGGATGAGTTCTAAGAGAAGATCATTGGCACCTTCATCGCCATAAACGATCTGGATTGGTACAAGAAACCCTCCCTCACCTTCTTTTTCGATTACTCCCTCTATTTTTGGGTTCTTGAAGAGCTTGGACTTAAGATCAGTAGACTTAATTGAACCCTGCTATGGTAAATTTGATACACCCAATTGCGGGTTGAGAGATTATGGTATATGACCTGGTTGTGGCCTAGTCTAGATTAGGGGGGAATGAGACCGAATCAGTTGGAAAGTCAAAGGATTATAATATTGAGCGTGTTGATAATGAATTTGTTGTTGAAGATGCTGAGGATAGTGATGAGGATGAACCAATTTTGCGGATTCAAATGAACTGCTCCAACCAAGTCCCAAAACACCCACCAAAACATTCTTTAAACCAGTTCTATCCAAGAAATCTGCCAAAAAACGGGCTGCCCCAGAACAAGTATTTGAACTGGTTGAAGAATCTAATGCAACCAAGAAAAAGAAAATTAGAAAAACAATGACACTTGCTGAGAGATATGAGCATTTTCTTCAGAAATCAGTGGTTCGGGGGAAGGTAGTTAAGGTGTCATACTTTCAGGAACAAGGGCTAGGGGTGTTCTTAGAGAAGTTGGAAGTTCAAGGATGGTTAGACCTGTTTACTGATACTAAGAAAGGAAGGTCAGTTCTAGACTTGGCTGAGTTTTATGCGAACTGTGTTGTCTCCAATGAGTGGTGACAAGCACAGTTAATGATCATGACCTTCGGTTTGATGCTAAGAAGTTAGGTGAAATGCTTGGGGTACCTTCTGACGGTTTTGATGTGTATGTTTGTGAGGACAAGAGTGTGTTTGGTGATGAGTGATGGTTGGAATTGACCCGCAAGCTAGCCCTGAAACCCCACCTGACTAAGTCCCGATCTGTGCGAAAGAGGGAAATGATGCCATTGCATCGATTGTTATTTTGGTTTGTCATTAATAACATTGTTCCCCGAGGTCATGGATGCAACATTGCTGATCCCAAGGACATGTGCTACACTGATATGTTGGATAGGGGTGAGCACATTAACTTACCCGTAATCATGATTAGTCATATTGGGAGAATTGCCAAAACGTCTAAGGATCATGACATAGGGTATGGATTCTTACTGAAGTCAGTGTTTGAGAAACTTGGGATTCCCTAGCAGAAGAGAATAGGCTTTCAGGTCCGAGATGAGATTGGCAACAGCACGTTGATTAGGTGTGGCTTCAAAGTGACAAAAGGCTGCAGTGCAACTTTAGAACAGGGGCTCCAAACACCACTTGCACCTGTTCCCAGTGAAGCCTCCACATCCAGCCCCCCCAATTGATACACTGTTGCAGGACCAGATTACATTGAAGGGGGAGATAGCTGAAGCAAAGCAGGTGCTTATAGAGAAAAAAACTCTCAATGCCAAACGTCACGAGGATTTGCTGAATGCCCTTCTTGGCCTCGCAGCCAAATTCCCTCCTCCACCTTCCTCTACCTGAACCTGTTCCTTTCCTTGTTTCCAACACTATTTTTCAAACACTTGGTTATGTATGTGACTACTAATGGTATATGCTTGTTCTTAAACGGTTTATGCATGTATGCTATACCTTTACTTGTGCTTGTGTTATTTGTTTGTGCGTGACTTGGATAGCCAATATCCTTACCGTACCACACACTTGAGTGTATCGCTATTACTTCCCACATTACCGCTTTGGTGGTGATTGCATCCACACTGGATTTCAACTCCCGGCCTACTCACCCTTTTCAATGATGTCAAAAGGGGAAAAATGAGTATGACCTTGTTTCGATTGGGTTGCCTAGTTTAAGTTGACCTCTTAACTCTTGTTTTCTCTCTAGTGTGAGGGTGGATAACTATTTTGGCACTAATGCATATTTGCCTTGTCTCACTATTAATTGTCATTGAAGACTTACGGTCATTTGGTTTGTCATCATCAAAAAGGGGGAAATTGTTGACCCAATTAATGTGTAAGGTTTTGATGATGACAATCCAAACGAACTAGTCAATATGTTGTACTTGAGTTAGGTGTTGTACTTGAGTTGTGTGTTGAGACAGGATCTGAAAATACTTGGAGCAGTTCGAATAAGCATAGAGCATCAAAGTTGATAACATGCGCAAGAATCTGAGAACATTGCCTCAGAACAGTTCTTAGCACAGAGCATGGAGTGTCGCATGGAACATCAAAATCATGTGCAAGGTGTTCAGTTGATAACAAAGAGTCTTAGGCTTAGTATTGGTTTTATTTTTTTAGATTCTTGTTAATATGCCAATTAGAAGATCTTGACCTAACAATCACCTTGAATGAACTTTTTGCGCTAACTCAGAACACTACTCGGAACAGTTTGAGCAATCAGGTCTATAGTGTTCTGAGGGTAACGTATAAAACTCTTGTCCCAAAGATTTTCAAGTGTTTTTCTACTGTCAAAATTTCTAACATATTTGGGATTGATTTTATGATAATATTTTGTCTTACAAAAAGTTCTTCACTCAATAATATTGTTTCCCTGAAAAGATAGTATCAAAAGATTTTATCTTAGCCTTTAAGATATGATTTCCAAAAAGGATAATGTTGAGAGATCCAATTCCGTTTGGAATACTGATTATTTTTTAGAGTTATTGGTAAAATCCGAAACCTCCCATATACTTGCGGCACAAGTATTCGGTGGGTATATAATCTCTTGCCTCTCAACGTTTTCATTCATGGTTTTTCAAGGAGCGAAATCGAGTTTTCTGTGAGAAAATTTTCTGATTGAAAAACCTTCAAGAAGTGTGCTAAATTGAGTCATCTATATTGGCATAATAGGGATTGTATTGTATCTTACATTCAGCTTATTTAGAAGCATTCAAAGTAATGTGTTTTTCTATTCTCCTCCGTCATCAGTGAGATCAGAGTGTGTCCAAGTCTTGGGAGACTTTGGACGTGGTGTGTGACTAGTACTTAAGTGGAGGCTAGTTACGTGTTTGTAACGAGGGTCTCGGGGGAGACTAAGTTACGTGTGTGACGTAGTCACGTGTGAGTTACATGTATAACGAATTCGGCCCATGTAAGTAAAAGTGTTGCTGAAATCCTACTGCGGTAGGTCATGGTTTTTACACCTCAATTGGGTCAGAGGTGGTTTTTTCATGTAAAAATATTGTGTCTCCTTTACTGTTTCCGCAATTATACTTGTTTCTACTTTACTATAAACACGCGTTCCAAACAGTTCTGACGAGTGTTTTGAGAAAACTGAAAAAACTGGTAGACACAATTCACTCCCCCCTTGTGTCCTTGTGTGAGTAAATCTAACATAAGCTAACCAGACGCAAAATCTGAATAGTTAATAATTTGTTTAGCTTATCATGGAGCAACTTATATAAAAGTAAACGTAAATACCAATAATTGGAGAGACACCTATTTTTTGGAGTGAAAAATTACTTTTTATTGGTAATATAGCGTATGTTTGGCCTAGCTTGTAGAAGTGCTTTTGTACCTAAAAAACAGAAATTGGGTCAAACACTGCTCAATTGAAAAACTCAAAACTGTTTTTAAAAAGCACTTTCGGGAAAAACTAACCCCAGAAATAGAAGTAGCAAATTACTACTTCTGCTTCTGATTTTACGGAAGGAGGCGCCTGATCTTGCGGAGAATCTAAGTGATATCTTTCAACTGAACTCTTTTATACCTAGAACATAAAAGAAATTCTCACCCCATATTTTATAAATAGCTTCATACTGGTACTATTCTCACATATCATACATCTTTTGCTCTCTTCATTTCCAATAGAAAACATATCTTATTCCTTCAGTTTGAGCTCTGTTTTTCCCCTCTCAGAATATGACGGACAACAGGAACCTAACCAAAACGGATATGAGTCATCAATGTCGTATCGAGCAATACTCAATTCACGATGTTTTCTCTTCGCGCAAAACTTGTGGTGACAACCATGGTCCTTCATAAGTATATCAGGAAATATACCATTGAAGATGAAGAGTTCACCAGGTGTGATCAAGATCCCAATTACATGCCCCTAGTAGAAGACGATGAGGGAGAACAACAAACTAATCGATATGATTATTCAGTAGAACATGACAGAGCATTGGATGATAATGATATGTTTTCTTTTTGCACTAAAATTGTTAGATCTTTAATGAGCAGGTAATGATTGATTTATTTGGGGTGTAGGTAGAAAGAGAAATAAAGTACCGTGTGTTTATAATTTGCTTTCATTGATTAATGCTTCATTTTTGGTTGTTTGTTTTTTTCAATTTGATGCTTACCAAAGAATAAAATTTCTTATGCGTATTATCTCTTAGAAATACATAGAAGATGATGGTTATAAACAAAAAAAATATGCAATCTCTTACTTTAGTAGAGAAATAAGAAGAAATAAATAATTATAATGTAAAAACGAAAAATGATAAATGATATATTAATTGAGTAGTAATTTAAAAGAAATTAGGCCAAAAAACTCAAATTGTTCAACTATTTTTACATAAATTAGAATAAATACTTCATAATTTCTTCAAAAATAACTTTTAAAAAAACTAATTTTATAAAATAAAAATAGTTTTTCATAAAGTAGGCCAAACAGCACCATAGTTAGTTAGAAAGTCAAAGAATAGTTGGGACATGACATAATACTTTGTGAAAAGGTCAAAACTAGGGCTAACAGCCTAACATTAACATATACTCTGTAGGCATCTTCCTCTTATGCAATGAATATGTAAATAGTTGATATCTTTTCCCCTTGAATAATTGACCAGAAACATTCTTTCATGGAAACCATATTCTATTAGATTTAGGGCATAAATATCACATTTATCTCAGCAGATTAGAAATTTAGAATCGCCACCGGAATTGGGGGGGGGGGGGGGGGAAGTTATGGCAGCCATGCATACGTGTCCTACGTGGTCATTAGATTTGGCCTGCGGAGTCAAAAAGGTTTACTTTTAGTCATGGCTAATTGTTTTGACTCATTTGCTCAAGGAATATATGCATGCTTTGAATGCTTCTGTATTCCATGTTCTGATTATTTTTGGGTTAGCTTCAAAGAAAATAAAACGTGAGAAATATTTTTGACTACCTCAACTGTTCTTATATTATGCTTTTTAATTTACAGACAAAATGTCGAAATGTTTTCGTTTTAGCCGAAGGAACTATTATTGCCAAATTTTATATTAATTGGGTTATAAGTAAGAAGTTATGCATATAAACTCAAATGAGATTTCAACTAAAAATTCATTGACAATAGGTGAAGCAACTCACAAATTTATATACATGCTCAAACCTAGTTGTCCAACTCAGTCCAATTTCGGCTTCCTTCTGTCTCTTGAGCTTTTGCGCTTTAACAATACATTTTGCCCCAATTGAAAAAATGGGATCTTTGGGTTAAATCAGAGAACTCCAAGAAGAAATTTCAAGGAAGATTATTGGACTTGGGTTCAAACAGACTTAATTAGCAAATAGGTTGTCTGGTTCCGGTTTAGATTCAGTTAATTTTGCACTAAATCGTGTCTGGGATTATGAATACAATTTTGGTTCATATTGATTTCTTGTCAGTTAGTTTTTCGTCCAATAAACTTATTTTATAAACAATAACACTAACCAATGAGAATAGAAGTTTGGGACGCATTAGTTTGTGGTTGGGCCAATTCAAATATCCGATCCAATCCAAATTAGATTAGCATATTTCATATGTTAGTTTCAAATACAATCTCTTGATTCAATTTAGGCTTTGAGTACTTGGGGTGTCGTCCGCAGGGAGTTGTGTTTCCAACTACCAGGGCTAACTAAAGCATATCGAGTTAGGCAAAATCAAAGGGAAAGAAGGTAAACTAAACTACGCTAACAAATATAGAAAAAACGACTTGGAGTTGTGATTTTACCAATGGACGAACCAACTAATTAATTGAGACGAGTCCTAACCTACCCAAACTACATCACGAACTAGAGATGGTCGATTGCACCATCGAAGACCACCAAGCCCTCTCTCAAGGGTCATGAGCTCGTCTAATTAGCCTAACCACCTATTTTCATGGGGTTAGCCCAATTAGACCACAAAAGTAGCAACCCCGGACCTAGCTCGATTCGGATACTATTTTTATATCCCGAACTCGGCTATTCCCTCTCTCACACTAGCTGATTGACCTCACCTCTTAGCATAAGTCAATCGCCTAAAAATATGGATGAAAGCTCTCTCAAGCATTTCATCGAACACTTGGCGAACGTGAAGGAAAACTCTAAGTTATAGGCATAGATTGGGTATGGTTAGGCCAAATACAAGACTAATTAGTCATCAAGAGGCTAATCACAATCCAAGCCCACAAAATCTAACAACTAATCGTCAACAAAATACAAAAACTGAAACCTAAACTAACAAAGAACACAAGCATGAACTAGAAAGAAGAGGCATGAAACTAAACAAATTCTAACAAGCAATCGAACATGAATTAAACATAAGAACTAAATGATTGAATCAAATCAAAACCAAACATATGAACTAAATTAACCAAATCTAAAACAACAACGAAACAAGAAATAGAGAGCAAGAGAAGAAGAAGACTTATGAATTAAAGTGAAGAACTTGAAATCCAAGTGCTTGAATCCAAAATTAATTCAATACAATGCTAATCTAATCTCCTCAATGGAGTTTTTATTGGCTAAAACCTAAACTAAACTACCTTAGAAATCGCCAGAGAGAAGCCCTAAGCAAACAACCGTGCAACCCCTCGCAAAAACGCCCGAATGAGGAATAAAAACACAAGCGCGTGACCAGGGGCACTACCGTGCCAAGTGCCATGGCCCTACCATGCCACTTCTCTGGCACGGTGGCTCGGCCCCCTGTCGTCCCTTTTTGCCGATTTTCACTGTTTTTCTTCGCTTTGTCCCATCTTTGCTCCTTTCCGCAACGTTTGCTCGATTTGAGATTATTTCCTACAAAGCATAAATAAAACAAGTAAAAATCCTAAAGATTAAGTTATTATACAAGTTAAAAGTGGGTGAAAGAGGCACGTAAAATAGGACAATTTATCGCCTAACAAGTCTCACGTCAGTTTATCTGATTTAGATTTGGCCCTAGCTATTGCACTTGTAGTCCGAACACATAATGATACCAAGGAGGAAGCTAAATATGCCAATTTTTTTTGTGGGTCTTACATTCTCCCATTCACCAAAGTAGTTGAAATACTGTTGACCTAATAAAGGATATAGTATAGATTTTTTCCATTCGTAACACTCAGCTCAAGATCTTACTTAAGAGAACAAATATCAAACAAACATACCATTTGACCGAATGCCAAATTGAACATATCCTTTTGTTTGGGCCAATCCTCAATTGCCAAATATTAGGCTTAGAAGGGGACCTACTTACTGGTGATAAAAAAATTACCATAATTTGTAATCTTAGATTATATTCCAAACAGATTAATTGACGCATGACATACTTGACTAAGAAATTCAGAGCTCTTGTCTCCGCCGGGTTCTCTTTAATAATTGATTCAGACAAATGCTTTCAGGGAAATCATATTCTACATTTTTGCTATCAGATCGATTTAGAGCATAATTAAGTATCGTGCTAGCTTATCTAAAAAGATTAGAATCGCCGCCTAATTAGGAAATAGATTTAAAGGACAAAGCCTATATCATATTTCTAGGAGCGCATACTCCCCTAAGTCATATTAGTGTCACATATTAAAATTTATCTATATGACAAATACACGTAGAAAAAATATGCATACTTGGTAA
This sequence comes from Selenicereus undatus, assembly GCA_017589665.1. Taxonomy (NCBI): domain Eukaryota; kingdom Viridiplantae; phylum Streptophyta; class Magnoliopsida; order Caryophyllales; family Cactaceae; genus Selenicereus; species Selenicereus undatus. Next base: position 13,854 of record JACYFF010030970.1, read on the forward strand.
GTGAGAGTACATACTCCTAGTAACTGGATAGTGGGAACTTTTGTGATTCTTCTTTTGATGTAATTGATTTTGTGGATAGGTTCCATCTAGGGTATACATAATCCTTTTGTAGGATGCCTACTTGCATTCATCCCTTTGTACATTTTTCAGTTTAATATATTTTACTCTTTTTATCCTTATAGAAAAAAAAACGTTTCTTTTGTTACACAATCAAAGAAGAAGCTAGTTGCTTCGGCCTTCTTTTTCAAGTTGTTTTATGGCTTCTACCTCTGATTAGTGAGTACTTGCATCCTTGTGAAAATACCTTTCTTGAACTGCATGACGAAAAATAATGAAATGATCAAAAGTTTAACCAAAATGGAAAAAGATCTTGGTTAGTCCCAATGAATTGTTGAACATGTTGAATTTTTTATCCTCGCGAAACATTTTCAGGAGATTAATCTTCATCAATGCTTACATAGCTCTTAGTGTTGGAGAAAATTTTGAGGCTTGGATTTAATTGGACTTTCAATGAGTTTGACACTCTGACTTAGCCCATTTTCTGTATATCCACCTCCCTTGAGAATTCGAGGTCAAGTTCTTCAGAATTAGTGGAGAATAAAGCAGGACAATCATAAATGAAGAAAGCCATGACCTAGCAAACTCGGATCCCTTCCAATATTTAGAAAGTTTTTAATTTCTATAATTCTGTTTGTTGTTGACATAGGCATCTTGCAGGTATATCTTCCAGTAGTCAGCTTAAGAAATGTCAGTAGTACTTCAGTAATATTCGACTTTCTATTCTTTATCCGATAATTTCAAGTAGGGATTTTATATTTTCTGGTGTGCTTGATTTTTTAAGTTTTCTTGAACTTATTAGGATTTTCAGCTATTTGAACTCTCTTGTGTGATAGGGATGGTACACGTGAATGGTTGTTCTGAATGATTTGAGAACTAATCGAGTACATTATGTATTTCTTTGGTTTTGTTTCGACCCTAGGGATTGTCTCTATGTGAGCATCCTCAATCTTTCAAGTTTAGTAATTTGCTCTATGTGAGCATTTTACATCAAGATTACATTTCCTCAAAATGTGCACAAGTGGCGTCTGTGCATTGCAATAAACCTCTTTTGTTGCCATCATAGAATTTCTATGCCTCAGTGTCCAGAGATGCCAAAGCAATTGAATGAAACCCTAGAGTATCTTGGCTCCTACATCGTCTTGTTATGCTTTCTTGATCAATTGCATTATGGTATGTCGGCTCTATGTTTTGTACTTTTTCTCTTCAAAATTTTCATGATATATTCTCGAGATGGATCTAATGGCCAACAAAATAACCTGGGGTGAAGGGTCAATTATAAGTGAGATCTAAGCTGATAGAGAATGCTATTCTAACAAGTTTGTCTTTCTAAAACAAAATTAGGATATAGTGATCTAATAGCCAACGAACTAACCGGGGGTGAAGGGTCAATTATAGTTGAGATTTAAGCTGATAATTCTAGCAAGTTTGTGTTTGTTAAAAAAATTGGGATAAAGTACAGCGATAAAGCCCGTGATTTTCCTTGGTTGGCATTGCTATCTCATCTCCTTTTGTAGGATGAAAGCATAAAAGGGGCAAAGAAGAGGAAAGCAAAATGAATGGGGATACTTAGTGTGATTCATATGATCGTGAAGATTTGTCATGTTGGTGTTACAATTGACTAGTCCTGCTCCAAATCCACATGGCCCCAGCTTCCATCATCATTGGTACAAGCTTCCCTTGCACTTGGAGGCTGATAACATTATTAGCCGCCAACTGAGTCTTTTTCCTATGAACACTGCTGGTACACTAGGCTTGCAACCTAGCTTCTGCAACGCTTTATCAATTTCATAGCCATTTGGAAGCTGGTCGAGTTCATAAACTGATGGATTTGCTCCATAGCTGCTAATCAACTGTATCACGGAGTAAGACATGCAGCAGGAACTCCTGCTGAAGATCACCACTGGCTTTTCTTCTATCAAGCGTCGTACAGTCTCCATAAAAGCTAAGAATTTTATAAAACAGGAGATTTTGGAAAATCAAAGCAAATGATTTGAGAATTCTAGTGGGTCTGATTGCTGGCTGTTCTGTGAGGAAGCTGGGCAATGGTAAGCACCTATTTATAGAGAATATGGGTCGTTGGCCTCCTGAAAACTCCTACACAATGAGTGCATGGCATCATGCATTGAAATTCTTTTTGTTCATAGTCAAAATTTCTTAGTAATTGATGATGACTTGTTGCATCTTTGTCCTTTCTCAGTTATCATAGAACAAATTGCAATCTGCCCTGCTTGCCCTACTTTGTTGCTGGAAGGTTTTATTGTGTTTTGGTATAACAATTTTGCAACAGCTTGAGCAGTTCAATACCTGTGTTGTTTGATAAATCATAAATTAGAATAATAGCATCTACTTTGTCTGTATATTTTCTTCTGACTTCCAGTTTCAAGTTTGTTCTGTTGTAGCTCGCCATTTTGGACCCACAGTTACCTTTAACTTTTCATCTCGTTTGCTGACTTTCATTGATAATCAATTCATCATCTCGTCTTCATTCTCTTTTTCTGATTGGAATGGCATTAAGAAAATCCTGGAGAATCATAGAGTTATGGATGTGGCTCTCATCTGCAATATTTTGAAGCGGAAGAAGTTAGTTTATTAGACTGATTGATTTTGGCAGAGAAACAGTATTAATTTAGGGCATTGGATTAGTTAGAGATTCTACAGTCAGAGGGTCTCTAGGTCAATAAGTTATGCACTTCGTTAGCAAACATGGTGGGCCTTTTGCTGCTGTGCTGTTATGCTGCACATATGCGCATTGAGGTGGTCCAAGGGCCAGCTATAGCTCCTGGAGAGATAATATTTAACCTCAAAATCACAATAGTGTATCGAACAAAGATGGCAGTGTATTTTACAAATGTTACCTGATCATGAGATCTAGATGCCTACTACTGAGAGATGAAACATCGCATAGGTGTGGCAGCGTATCAAATTTTCTCTAGAAATAAATAACAGGTATTCTGTGGCAGTGATCCTCCATAGAAGCACCAAATTTTCCTTGAGTTCCAGGTGTGATAGCTAGTACAACTACAGTAGGAACCTGCCACAAATAATGTTTTGAGACTATGATTTCATTGCTATTATCTTAGTCCCTTAAACCAGTATAATTATGATTATATTGTATTCCTACCTCATACATATGATAATTTCATAATTATCCTCAAGGCTTAATGCAGCAGTTCCTCACCAAATTTCCATATTTGCAACTTGTCAGCAATTCAGATGAAGTTGAAGTCACGCATCATATTGTTTACTCTGGTTTACATGACTAGGTTAACATAAGGCTAACAGCCTCCGTTTGACTGAATAGTGCTGCAGCTGAAGAGCAGCTACAGTCTTCTACGCAAGCAGAGAGGTATTCTTCATTTTTTGTGCCCCTAAAACATGCACAATTTAACTTCCTCTGGTCCATTACCTGTGACTACAGCTGAGTTATCCCTACTTGCCAAGGTAGGATGAAGCTTGGGTGCTGTAATAGTGTTTACTAATTTTATTTGATGAAAAAAGGAGGATGTGGGCATCTGGAAGTTGGACTGTTGAAATGAGTATTTGCATCATCATAGTTGGCACATCATATTGGCAGGATGAGCGAATTCCAATGTTTGTCTTCTGGTTTAGAGACAAATCATCCTAGTGTGGGGATACGAACTGAAACATGGACATATTGTTGTCGACTCCATTGTGAGGTTCTCATTCATTTGAAATTCCAGTTGACATGAGTTCAGTTTACAGCTCACCTTACACCAGGTTAGGCATCTCGTGTTCAGTCACGCTCACACTTCAGGTTAACCTACCAGCTGTTTTGTGCAGGATAACGACCTGTGAGTCGCTGCTTAAGTACTATGCCGCCTGCTAAGAGAACTTCTCAGACAAAATGGTTATAGACCTTGAAGATAAATTTTATGGGATATGTCAATGACGCATGCTTAACTTTGCAGGAAGGGTTCACTTCTCGCCTATTTTTATCCAAATCTTATTTGCCTTTGAAAGTTGACGTAGAAATGACATCCAAGACGACTTTTATACACCGGATTCCCCACCGGATGTGGCGGCATCTTCACAGAGGTGATGTAATTTTCTCCTTTTTGCAAGGTTCCGTAATGTATTGCATGCAATTATCCCTTATAATTTGAGCATATTTGCATTTCAGAATCACTCATTGTATGGTCAGTTTTTATGATCTACTTGTTCATCTTATGCGGTCGCTTTGTGTAATGTAAGCATCTTTGTGCTTTGTGGAATCCGAAGCATTCACTCAGTCTCTGTGGATGTCTATATCAGGCAGATTACTGTCTGTCAGGTCACTGGATATGAAAGAGACCTGAAATTCACTAGTAACTAGGATGTTATTCTCTGTCACCAAACTTGTACCTGCAACATCTCATGAACGCAAGTGCATTTTGAAGAACTCTGCTTGAGGGTTTATGTCAATGGCCAATAATGTTACAAAAAAAACTAGAGATAGAGCTAAATCTTCTTTACACAGTTAACATTGATCTTATCTCTTTCCTGTAATTTCAAATGCATCCAAGGAGTATCACATCTAAACCAGTACACTAAAACATGAAACAGGAACTCTAATACCTCCCTCCGCGGAAATGCCGGAAATACATTAAAACATCAAATGAGAACTCTGATAACCTCCCCTCGTTTTCCACAGAAAACAGAAAAGTTCTATTGACATAGTGGTGTCCTAAATATCTTGTCAACTTCTGTCTTTCTTACCTTTACAAGTAAGCCTCTAGTTGCTCAACCTTGAGGCCAACCCTTGAAGTTGATAACTAGTTCCTTTCATTTTGTTTCGAGTATCATGTTAACTGATTACAGAAGATTTAAGTTCAAAAGATGATGGCCACAGGGATGGATGATTAGATGGATGTTTGACTATATCAAATTGGATAAGATAAGAAATGAAGTGATTGAAGAGAAGCATGAGTGTCATCAATAACGGTAAAGATGCAGGAAGCAAGTCTTATATGGACTTAGATGATTTGGATGTATCGAGAGGAGTCAAGATGATTCCTTGAGGAGGTGTGGCAAGATGACAATTTGGGAGCTAAGGGAGGTAAAGGTAGACCAAAGAAGAATTGGAATGAGGTTATCAAACTAGATCATTTGGTCCAGTTGTTGTGGCTTATGGGCAACATGACTCAAAAGAAGAGTTTTTGGAGATATAGAATTAGGATAGCACACCTTAGTAAGCTCGCCTTTTAACCCTCTTTTGGCACCTAGCTAAGCACTTAATTAGTAATTGATCCAATGCACCTTGCTTGCACTTTTACTCCCAACTAACTAGATCTGCATAATAATCCATCGTTGTATCGGTTCGCTAACAATTCTTATTATCTTATTCCTTCCTTTAGTCCCCTTATTTTTATTGGAAAATCTTTTATCTTAAAAGTTTTGTGGAAAATTGTTTGGTGGGTTTCTTAGAATTGGTCTCTTTGCTTGTGGGAATAAGGTTGGGATATCAAGGATCTCCCTAGACCCTCCTTATACGGGACTGCACTGGGGGTTTTGTTTTGTTCTTGTGTTACATCAAGTCCTTGGGAAGGAATTAGGTTACGGAAAATCCATCTTGTTGTGTAAGAAACAATAATGAAATAAGAAAAGAAAGAGGAAATAGGACATTAGAACTCCAAGTACTTGCATTGCAGATGCATTTTTGTTTATCCAGCAGTAGCCCCCCCCCCCCCCGACGCCAACTGGTTCAGCAAACAGCATCAGTCCGCTACTTTGCAAAAGGGCACATGGTCTGAGGAAGGAGAGGCACCCAAAAAAAAAAAAAAACAATCAAGAGGAAGAGATATGTTAAAAATAAAACACAGAGGTTGATACAGTGTTCTATTTTCTTTGTTGTAGTGGTACAGTCCCATGGGCACAGATAAACATACTTTTTCCACCCAAGGAATATAGCATGTTTTGACGCTCAGAATTTATATAATCCAGTCTGCATTCTATCCTTCTGTAACGAGAAACATACAGTACTTGGGGGGGGGGGGGCTCGAACACACTGTGGATGGAAGACTACCAATTTCTGCATGGTCATTGGCTATCAATTTCGCATAACTTGTGTTGGCATTATGCAAACCATTTAAGCTGATGTTCTTCCACTTATTCTTGAGAAACAATGACCGTTTGGTTATTTGTTATTTCTCTGATATATCCTGGCCTTCATGCCCTTTGCTGCATAATTTTGATAGCCATTAGCAAGGTCAGGGATCATCTGAGCAGGGCTATACTGTTCATGAGTCAGTCAAAATAGTTTACTAATGGGGTATGGGATTGCAGTACACAGCTTTTCCTTTGCTTCCTTTCTAATGGAGCAGTAGGCAAGCAATGGTTTTTAATGTAAGGGTCCAATAAATCCAGCCTCTTTACATTTCGGGCTAAGGATGCTATCATGGTACATTTAAATCCCCCTTCCTCCCCTCCTCCCCCCCCCCCCCCCCCCAAAAAAAAAAAGCGGAAAAAACACTACACTCGGTGTAGGCAGGATTATGAGTGTATGGATTCTATTTTCTTTTTCAAGATTCACTGGAACGGAAGTGTGGATTAGGGTAGGGGGTTCAACTTTCCCAGCAGCTTCGCTTCTACTGATACTCTAGCTTTTTTTGGGTGGGGGGGGGGGGGTGCGGGAGAAGAGGTGGGGACAGGATGTTTGAGTCATTAAGTATTTTGGTCAGAGGTCCATAAAATCTTGTTCATGGTACAACTGAGCCATAAACTGGTAGCTGAATATGTTTTCCTCATTCATCCTACTAAAATATATCAAGAAAAACAAGAATCAGGGGGGGGGGGGGGGACGTAAGGTTCATACAGAAAAAGGAAAAGTAGGCGCTGCTTTTTCATTCTGAATCCTGACTGATTGGTGGTGGAACTAGTTTGCTCTATTCCAAATCCATATAGCACCAGCATTCATCAGCATAGGCACGAGTTTGCCTTGAACTTGTAAGCTGATGACATCATTGGCCCCTCCTACAAGCTTTTGACCAATGAAAACAGCTGGTACACCTGGCTTACACCCAAGCTTCTGTAAAGCCCTATCTATTTCGCGTCCATTTGGGAGTTCATCAAGCTCATAAATTGTCGGATTTGCTCCATAGCTGGTTATCAGTTGCTTCATGGAATGGCTTATGCAACAGGAATTCTTGCTGAAGATAACCACTGGCTTGTCGTCAACTAGACTCCTTACTGTATCCATATACACTGGGAACAAAGCTATGATTTTGATGAGAAAGAAAGCCTTATTAAGTGCAGAGATGTGTATTCTGGCTATATTGCTCTCCTGTAAGGTAATGCAGTAGATTTTTTTTGTGAGGAACATGAAAGTCAGAACCTCTATTCATAGGGAGTTTGGTGCTGGCAGTGGATTTGTTTTGAATATCTCAGATGCATAAGGAATTTCAAATGCCACAAAGTTAAAGCTTTTTTCTTGTTTCTTCTGTCGCTTCAACGCTGGTTGATGTGTCTTTATCCCTGTCATGCTTGACATAACAAGTTGCAAGTTAAGGCATAATTTTTAAGGTGCTTCCTTTTGCGCAAGGACATGAGATACTGTTAATTTGCCTAGTGAAGGCAAGCAGCATAGCGGTGCTACAGTACCTGGTGCCTGGCTATGGGATCCTACATGTATGTGTATCTTTGTACTTTGGACTTGTCCATTTTCTTATAAACTAGTGTTTAGTCTAAAATGGAGGGCCTATCCTGCCATGTCCGGCCATGTTGGAGTTAAATACTAGTAGGGGTTCTTAAAGCGATATGAAAATTCTAAGGTTCACTAACAAATAATGATCGATGGATTGTTAATGTCCTGCCCGTAATGAAACTTCACTGAAACTTTTGTTACCTACTTTTCTTGGTGCAAATGTTTCAGTTAATGTGTAAATAATGCTAGATGGTGCAATTGCTTTTTTCTATCACCTTACTTTTATAAGCAGTTTTTCTTGTTTATGTCAATGTTGAATTACACAGTTTGTCCTAAGCTTCTGTTTTCCCTCATTCCTTTTCCGCCATCTGATTAAATTAAACAACAGAAAGCATGCTAATGAATTGGGACTAAGAGTGCTATCCTCCCTTTAACTTCTACTGGCTGATGGTGAAAATATCATGATAGCCTGCAAATTGATGGACTGAATAGCATATTTTGCTTAGAGACTCTGCATGTATGCCATATTAATACTGTATTTAAAGATGTGAGAACTTGGTGCACTGCCATTCTTCTTGCACTGTTTGTCCATCTCCAGCATATTAAGGTCTGTCTGAATCGTGGTGCACCAGCCACCAAGATATTAATATTGAGCTTTTTGTGCATACTTAAGTTTCTTGCTGTGTAATACACGAGCTGGATACTGCAGAAAGAAGCCCATTCAGACATATCACTAGGTCTAGGGAAAATTTTCTGATTGATCAGCTATCGGCTGCATTAAAAAATTGTGGGCATTAGCCTGTTATTCGATTGACTTTATCATCACAATAGATTTTTTTCCCCTTCCTGATGATCGTTTCAAACTGGAGGTTACCAAGATTCAAGTGCAACTTTTAGCGCTGTTTCGCGACATACCTACAGAGTTGTAGGGAAGTTCTGATCCCATAGTTGACAAAATGCTCAATTAAACTTCTATAACCAGCTCTATAGATTGCCAAGGGCCACTTGTTCCCCTCTTTCTGTGACAGGCTAGGGAAAATAGACTTTTATCTTTAAAACACAGAATGGTACAGTTCCATTTACAGATTCCCCACATTCACTGACATCAGAACCCCTTATGCTCTTTGACATTGGAATTTAAATGTAATGTTTGGGGTTTTGATTAATGCATAATTTAGTGATTAAAATGATTAATTTACTAAAACGACTACTTCAAACATCAAAGAAAAAGTATTAGAAGGTTAAAAACTAGTGAGATTTGGAGAGGTGAATTGCAGAGCTAACAAGGGACGAGAAAATAGAAAGCGAAAAGGACTTTGAAGTTTGAACAAATGAAACTAAATTATCTTCGTTTTGAATTTAATGAAGTCGCCTGTATTTATGGGTTTATAGCTCTTGTGGATTGCGAATCACGACTGCATTGCGATGGTATGTAGAGCTCAAAAGCTAATTTATAATGGTTCATAATTATATTTTGGTTGAAAAGTTAAGTAAATAAATGGGTAGCCAAATCATCTAATCATGAGTTGTTTATATTAAACAGATAAATGAGTAAATTTCATATCAATCCATTTAAAAAATAAATGCATTCAAGTTAAGAATTTTTAAACCATTTAATAAATGAGTAAGGTTTAAGTAGACTAGTAGAGAATTTGTCAACGTATTTAAATTGGATGCGAATACTGACCTAATCACCTGACTTATTTGATAGCTTTGTCGTGTAGCTTCTTTCTTAAAGTCGCTACTCAGCTTCAAACGCCAGTGCATGTATTCTTTCCTTTTAAAAAAAAATTATAAATGAAACCGTATGTAAAGCTAGATTGATGTTTGTGGATCAGGATTAATTTCAAATCTTTGACATCCAAAATTATCACTAATGCATATATAGGAATAATAATCTATTTCTTTTTTGAAATGTGTTAAATTTTTTATATATTAATTGGACTTTCAACAAAGAGTCATGTATACAAGTTCAAATAAGGTTCCATCTCAAAATCAACTCACAATAGGTGCAGTAACTCACAATCTTATATACATGCTCAAACCTTTCAATTTTACCAATGTGGGACAATCCCCGTTTACATATTCTTCACACGCCCTCTCACATATTGGTTATTGACAAGGCCCAACATGTGGCATGACCCCTACGAGAGACGTTGACAAACTGAGATCGAACACAACGTTGACTCTAATACACGACACATTGGAGTTTTGGGTGAGGGAATTCCTCTTCCGTGCTCATCTTTTCCATTCAGTGGCCTGAATTATATAGGCATCATGTACAATCAGTATTGGTACAAGAATAGGAAACTACAAGATTTAAGGCCCTCACTAAGACACAATAATATCAAATCTCACAGAGCTACTAAAAATACAATATTGGGAAGATCTCCAAATCTTCTTCCCTAACAGTTACGTTTCCATATATATATATATATATATTTTAAAACCCTTTAATTTTATCAATCTGGGACAACACACGTGAGACAATAACTATTTTCATACTCCAATACGCCTCCACACTCGTGGGCTACTAACAAAGCCCAACACGTTCACATAATTTCAATCAAATGGAGATGGTGTTAAACTAAAATCGAGCAATCTGCTTTGATACCATGTCAAATTCTGTGAGTAAAATCAGAATTTGTTATTCCACCATCCATGAAGAAATTTGTTACTCATACTAGAGAGAATGAGAGAGGGATCGAGAAAGTTGTTGCTTGTACCAGAGAGAATTTTAGAAATGATATATAAAAAAAAAAATTACCATGGTAGCAGAGCAGGTGTTCGATCTTGATTTGCCACCATCCTCGTTTGATTAAAATTATATGCACGTATTGGGCCTTGTTAGTAGCCTACATATGAGGGGGTATGTTAGAGCATGAAAGTGAGTATTATCTCACATTGATAAAATTCAAACAATATGAAATTGGATATTGTCTCACATTGATAGAATTAAAGGGTTTGAGTATATGTATAGTCCCCTTCCCTACCTAGCTATTCAAGTTTGTTATGTAGACTTGCCCCTCACTATTAAAAAAAATAAATTGAAAATTCACAAAATTCAATTTTTTTTTTTAAAAAAAACCCTAAGGTGACCCTTTGACTTGATCTTCTAACCCATCCGCTTACCTTCACCTTCTTCCCCTTCCTTGTCATATTTATGAAGAATTATAGATTTGACTTTGTTTTGAATTTTGTTTTAGAAATTCACAAATGTTGTGACAATTACCTAAAACTTTCAAGTTGTGAGAAATTTGTGGGTGATGATTGGCTAAACTTCCTGTTTAGAAGGTTTGAGAGATGGAAGTATGTTGACCCCCATGAGGATCGAAGAGGGCTAAGATCAGGAAAATCCTATGAAGTCACACTCGTAATCCAACCCTCAACCCACCTCTGATCCTCAATTAGATAAAGTCTACTAGATCTATAAGGAAAATCAGTGCGAAACTTCCTTTGATTTTCTCTTTTCTTAATTTTGAACAAAGTCTTTCTTTTTCATTTGGGGGCCGGTCAGCTGGGAATATAATGCAATAATTGTAATGAAGTTGGGTGTAATCTTGTCAACGAATTAAAAAAAAAAAGAAAACCAAAAACAAAAAAAGGTAACAACCGTATCTAATGGCGTGGCCATTGCTAGCATGCAATCTATAAATACATCAAGACGGTCTTAATCATATCCCTCGTCACTTGTAGAAAGATGCGATAATTATGCACTTCATTTAGACAATATCTTTCCTAAGCTATTATTACATTTTTCTATTATAGCAAAATTCTTATACGACATACTTTTACACACTGTAACAATCATCTTAGCATTATTATTTCTGTTGCTGTGGTATTTGATGGGTAATGTGGTGTGATATTTGACATGCATTAATTAATATTGCTGCATTAGCAATGTACTTGATGAGTTGCATTCATTCATGATGAGCGTAAATATGTATGATGAATACTATCATTGAATATGATGAATGATGATGATGATACAGGTGTATATAATGAGCATGTTGATATGCATTAGCAATGTACCTAATGGATAGTTATACATATTGATGGATTAGTCATGCAATAATTAATGAATGCAATGTGTATAAGAGGCTAACCAATTTTCTGCTATTGATGGATTAGTCATGCAACAAACCCAACCCAGTAATCCAGTAGGCCAGACTGGCCAGTACACACAAGCTGAAAATGGTGGCCTATCCTAAAAACGAAGATGCCATCCAAAACTTCTCCAAGGGATTTTTTTGATGTGCATGGGCCTAAATTGGGGCTAAGTCGATGTTGGCCTAGCCCATCCTTAGTTACCCACAACTGGGCCTAAAACAACTAAGCTGCCACATATGACTCTACAATGAAGTGTGAAAACTCGAGTAGCTTTTACTTTGTTAGCCTCTTACTCTTCTTCTTTTTTGAATTGAAAAATCAGCTGCTCAATCCATTGGATCATATGGAGGCAGTGCAATGGACCTATTGTAGGTGTTGAGGGGGGGAGGTGGGCCTAGTGCACAAACTCCGAGACCTAAAGGTTGGGTTGGAAGCCCTGCACATTTTTACATCAGAGAATTAAGGGCAGCCCGGTGCATAAACAGCCCGCGTTCACGCAGGGTCCCAGGAAGGGCCGCACCCCAAGTTGTAAAATTCATTTTCATGATCTTCAATTTGGAAAATGAAAGTTTAGTTAAGCTAGTCAGATCGCGTTAGTGGGGGTGAATATGGTGATGACAAAAAGTAAAAACAGTTACAAAAATTAAAAGTATAATTTAAAATGGGACAATGCTCAATGAAATCTTAACAAGGTTGAACATTAATCAAACTTAGTCTCTGCCTAAACTTCTCCAACTCAAGAATTTAACTGCCCTTCTTTTATTGCAATTGTTGGTTATACCCACGACTCATCTAGCGGTCTCACCTACGAATTGATACTACAACTATAGGTCTCTCGACATCCAAGTTGACCACCACCTAGATCAATGGGGTAGTCCGCCCTCCGACTATAATCACCTCAACCCAATATTTCTCACTGCTTCCTCCAGTGCTTATTATAAAGCCATGCATCAAATATTAACTAGCTGTTGCAATCCTTTCATGTTTGGAAGTTATTGCAAATTGATCCAATAGCCGTTGTATTGTTCATCGCTCAAAGTGACACTCAATTATCAACTTTTTTCTAAAATAGCACTTAATTATATTTGTGTTCCTCAATAGCAGTATGATCCATAAATCATTAACATAGTTGAGGAACAAAAATATAATTGAGTGCTATTTTGGAAAAAAAAATGATAATTGGATGCGACTTTGAGCCATGAATTCCAACTTGTTTGTTATCATCAAAAACCCTGTGTGACATGAATCAATGGAAAACCTTATTGAAATTTAAGGTTAAAAACTCTTACGTGCTGAAGATCAAATTCAAAATGTGTTTAATTTTAGTAATAAATTGAGTTGTCTAATTGTCCTTAGTTTAAGATCTCACATGACGTTTGTTATAAGACCCTGAGGGTGACTTAAAGGATATAAAGCGCCGGCTACCTATATTACTAAAGATGCACCTTCTTTGTTGTGAAGTCCACTCTTAAGAACTTTACAATAAAACATGTTTGCTGTAGAGAAATTTGAGGATTAGTGGCCTCTTGGGAAGTTTTCCACACAGCATGTGAGCGGGGACAAAGTATGTTGAAAAGACCTGTGGTGAATATGATTTTGAAAAGTCGCTAAGCCCTTACATAAACCACACAAACTTGGTTAATACTGATAATCTAAAATTATTTATATCATAACGATCATGTGAGGACAATTTCTATAAGTTTCATTTATTTTATCTTAAAATCAAGTGAAAAACATATCGATTTAGATAAAATGACCCAAACACGAGACAATAACATAATCTGAATCTTAAAATTAAGTATGAACCAAGCATGAATCATCGACTAGGTTCGATTGAAGGCTATATAATTTGATATTTTAGCGTGAAAACATGTTATTTAATTTTAAGTAAAGATAGGACAGTATCAAAGCTGTCATAAAATTGATTCGTTCATTAAATGGATCGAAATGAACCAAGCCATTTGCAAGCTCCATTAAAAACAATACCAGTCTAATTTCTCAATGTTAGTGTCTTCATCAACCTGTCAAGATTTTTTTAATATATTGACACGATCTGTCGTCTTGATTCAATTCATTGATCATACAGGCAAATTGATCCCTGGCCACAGGCGTAACTTGTGTATGATTCCACGGCCCATGCAGTCCATATAATAAAGGGACACCAGTGCATGACATGCTCTAAAAGTAGGTCAATTACGTACAAAGATATCATATAGTATTTTGCTCATATGCACTTAACAAAGTGACATTGATTTTTTAATTACAAAATGATAAGTGTCTTGTTACAAGACACTTTATAAGTGTCTTGTTTTGACTTAAAAAATCATAATATTATGTTTTTAAATTAAAAAAAATGATAGGATTGAATAGCAAAAACATATTACAACTTATAAATTATATAAAATTATCTTTTTATCCATAATTTATCACATTTTTAAAATATGCGTATCATATGTACGTACTTGCAGATATGGTTAATGCGTTTAGCATATCATTTAATCTTTTATTGGCGCAGCCGACGAATATTTAAGGTTAGCAATTCATAATTAAGAGTAATCATTGAAAATTGTGTGATTTTAAATCATAAAATATTTTAATTATAATGAGGAAGTCTTGCAGCAAGACATATATCACTACCTTTTTTAATTTAGAACCGACCTTGCATGCTTTCAAACGTACCCACCATATCAAATTCCGAACATATCACATACATATCAGATTCTAATATATCTTATTCATCTTATATGACCAGAATCATCAGCTAATTCAGATAAGCTAAAGCTAACCTCCTATGAATTTATGTCCCCACAGTTTGATTAGAATCGGGCAACCGGCCTGCCCCTACAGAAACTTACTTTCCGCCACAATTAATGAGTTTAATATATCTTCACTTCCAGAAATATGCATGCCTCTAATTTATGATGCTCTAAGATTATTTGTTAAAGTCTACAGAAAATGGAAGGAATATGTTCGAATGACATAGCGAGACTAATTAACTTTTTGGGTTATATACTTTTCTTTGCTTACAGTCGCAGCATCGTGATGCTCTTTCCTATCTGAGAATCAATCGTCATTAACGGTCTTAACGACCTTTGGATTCATTGTCCCCAGCTACCCTTAAAGGTCATTGTCATCAACTAAATGTTTTCCACGTCATCAAATCAGTATAATTGAAGATTGTCTTCCCTAGAATCTCAATCTTTGCACCTCCCCCGCGCCCCCGGTTTGAATGTATCACTTCTTGATGTTTATCCTCCTTATCTCCTTCTCTATAAATTGGCTTCCAAAACTGAAGTCGCTCAACCACAAAACAGACACCCTCAAAACACATACTAGTGAAGTAGTTGTTAAGTTCATATATAGAAATGGACAAACTGAGCGAGGTGGCTAAGACCAAGGCCGCGGTGATATTTGCCAAGAGTTCATGTTGCATGTGTCATAGCATTACGACACTGTTCCATGACCTTGGGGCCAACCCCACGGTCTATGAGATAGACCACGATCCAAGGGGGCTGGAGATGGAGTTGGCGCTGCAGAGGCTAGGGTGCAAGCCTACTGTCCCTGCCGTCTTCATTGGAGGGAGGTTTGTCGGATCTACCAAGGATGTACTCGCTGCCCACCTCAAAGGCACCCTCAAAGCCATGCTCATTGATGCTAAGGCTATCTGGTTCTAGCCATTACTATGTCCAACACCCCCACCCCCACCCCCAAAAAAAACCAAAAAAAAAGAAAGAACAAAATAGGGATTTCCAACCCCTCAAAAAGAAAGGGGGAAAGACAACTATCCCTATCCCAAGTAACGAGGCGCTTGTCAAAAGCTTTAGTTTTTTTTTTTTCAGCTTTTGATGACTGCGCTCTATCTGAAGTAACAATGTATCCATGATAAGATAAGTGTACGTCAACTTAATACACTGCTCAAACAAGGTGACAATACATTTCAAATTTTGATAGCTGCACTGGTACTGCGTTATTTTGTTATAACTTTTATTGTCATAGGCAAGATGTTCAAATTAAATCATATATTTATATATAAAAGTGAGTGCAAATGATGCAGATACGACACGTGTCTCTAAAATATTTGTTAAGGCTTTATCTAAAAATAAAAACTAAAATATTTAAAGTCATTATAATGAATACTGTCTTTTCAACTATTAAAATGAAGAGAAAAAAATAAATTACTATTATGTTTAATAGTATTATTTCTAAAAATTTAAATTATACAATTAATTATAATATCTCTAAAAATATTTTACTTAAAATTTTAAAACAATCCGTGCATACGTGACATGAATTTAGAGGCTAGTAAGGGCCGCATGTATAGGTGGTTTTTTTTTCCCCCTCCAATTCATTTGTTGGAGCGAGTATGAGTTACATAAACCTCTCCACATAAGCTGTTGACCCAATTAACGTGTAAGGTTTTGATGATGACAATTCAAATGAACTAGTCAATATGTTGTACTGGAGTTAGGTGTTGTGCATGAGTTGTATGTTGAGACAGGATCCGAAAATACTTGGAGCAGTTTGAATGAGTATAGAGCATCAAAGTTGATAACAAGCGCAAGAATCTGAGAACATTGCCTCAAAACAGTTCTCAGCACAGAGCATGGAGCGTCGCATGGAACATCAAAATCATGTGCAAGGAGTTCAGCTGATAACAAAGAGTCTTAGGCTTAGTATTGGTTTTATTTTTTAGATTCTTGTTAATATGCCAATTAGAAGATCTTGACTTAACAATCACCTTGAAGGAATTTCTTGCACTAACTCAAAACACTACTCAAAACAGTTTGAGCAATCAGGTCTGCAATATTATGAGGGCAACGTATAAAATTCTTGTCCCAAAGATTTTCAAATGTCTTTCTACTGTCAAAATTTCTAACATATTTGGGATTGATTTTCTGATAATATTTTGTCTTACTAAGAGTCCTTCATTGAACAATATTGTTTTCCTAAAAAGATACTATCAAAAGATTTTATCTTAACCTTTAAGATATGATTTTCAAAAAGGATAATGTTGAGAGATTCAATTCCGTTTGGAATACTGATTATTTTTTAGAGTTATTGCTAAAATCCAAAACCTCCCATATACTTGCAGCACAAGTATTCGGTGGGTATATAATCTCTTGCCTCTCAACATTTTCATTTATGGTTTTTCAAGGAGCAAAATCGAGTTTTCTGTGAGAAAATTTTCTGATTGAAAAACCTTCAAGAAGTGTGCTAAATTGAGTCATCTACATTGTCATAATAGGGATTGTATTGTATCTTACATTCAGCTTATTTAGAAGTATTCAAAGTAATGTATTTTTCTATTCTCCTCTGTCATCAGTGAGATTAGAGCGTGTCCAAGTCTTGAGAGACTTTGGAGGTGGTGTGTGACTAGTACTCAAGCGGAAGCTAGTTACATGTTTGTAACGAGGGTCTCGAGGGAGACTAAGTTACGTGTGTGACGTAGTCACGTGTGAGTTACATGTGTAACAAATTCGACCCGTGTTAGTAAAAGTATTGTTGAAATCCTACTGAGGTAGGTTGTGGTTTTTACACCTCAATTGGGCCAGATGTGATTTTTCACGTAAAAATATTGTGTCTTCTTTACTGTTTTCGCAACTATACTTGTTTCTGCTTTACTGCAAACAAGCATTCCACACAGTTCTGACGAGTGTTTTGATAAAATAGAAAAAACTGATAGACACAATTCACCCGCCCTCTCGTGTCCTTGTGTGAGTAAATCTAACAAGTGGTATCAGAGCAGAGTTCTCATAGTTAGGTTAACACCTTGAGAGATCCTGAAAAGATGAATGCTCCACAAGGAATCTTAGAAGGTCAATCTGTGACTAGACATCCATATTTCAATGGACATCACTACAACTTGTGGAAAAATTGAATGGAGAACTATATCCAAGTTCAGGATTATGAGTTATGGATGCTCATTGTGAATGGTCCTTACATTCCAGTGAAAGTCACTACTAATGGGAAGACTGTTCCTAAGGAGCTGAAGGAATTCAGCTCAGATGACTTCAGAAAGATGGAGAAGAATGCAAAGGCCAATAAACTGTTGTATTTTGGACTCGGACCTGATGAGTACACTTGCATCTCAGAGTGTGAACCCGCAAAGCAGAAATGGAAAGCTCTTCAGATAACTCACGAAGGAACAAATCAAGTCAAGCAATCCATAATCGAGCTATTGGTAAGGAAGTATGAGCTATTCAAGATGAGCAATAAAGAGACAGTTATGGACATGTATACTCGGTTTACCTATATCACTAATGAGTTAAAATCGTTGAGAAAATCCTTTACCACTGAAGAGTTGGTAAGGAAGATGCTACGAATTTTACCTCAATAATGGGAATCAAAAGTCACTGCTATCCAAGAAGCCAAGAAGATGAATGAGATCTCCTTGGATGAGCTTATTGGGAATCTACAAACGTATGAACTAAGAAGGAATTTTCATATGAAGGAAGAAGTGAAGAAAGACTGAGGATCGGCACTAAAAGCTAGAGAAATCGATAGCTCAGATTTTGATGAAGAAGGGATGGCCATGATCGCTCGAAAGTTCAAAAATTTCTTCAAAGAGGCCGAAAGCAAATACAAGAATAGCAATACCAGCAAGGCCAAGAACAGCGATCAAGATCAGTTCTCAGGATGCTTTAAGTGTGGAAGACAAGATCATGTTGTGAGAATTGCCCTTTGCTGAAGGAAGAACAAGGGTCAGAACACGTCCGAACTAGGGGCAAAAAGGCGCAGTTAACTAATACTGAAAAACAATTCACCAAGGCAATGATGGCAGCCTGGGGTGATACCTCTGAAGAAGAAGATGGCTCTCAAGAAGGAGAGGAAGTAGTAGCTCTTATGGCCCGAATAGAATCTGATTCAGATTCAGATTCGACCGAGAGTTTGTCCCAACTCAAGGAAGAGGTACGTAATCTTAACAAGAGGAAACTTGAAAAATTAGTTTTTACATTGATGGAAGAATGTGAGATAGTAAATTTTAAAAATTGCATACTTAAAAATACCTGCTCAGGATTAGAAAAGGATGTTAAAAGACTGGAAAGAAAGAAGCAAGAACTTGGACATATGAATGAGGTTCACACTTGTGAAAAACTCAAAAGTAATGAAAAAGTTCTTGTTTTATGTAATAAACTAGACGCCCTTAAGGAACTAATGAACAAGAGAGAAAAAGTGTTTAACACTAATCTCTCAAAGCTAGAAGAAGAGTCCCGAGAACTGGAACTTAAGATAGAATTATTAGTGAGTGAAAACAATCAGTTGCTTGAAAAGGTTCATAAGGCCGAATCTAACCTCGTTCAGAACAGGCATAGAACAGTTCCTCAGAAGCACTCAGGATAGAAGTCCTGATAAATGAAAACAGTCAGCTGCTTGGAAAGCTCCATAAGGTCGAATCTGACCTTATTCAAAACAGGCGCTGAAACAGTTCCTCATAAGCACTTAATTGGTTAAACACTCACCATAGTTGTAATAAAAAGGGACTAGGATTTGTGAATAAATTCGTTACTAGACCAGTTAACAAAAAATATGTTGGACTTCAAGAAAATATAATCTGTTTTCACTGTGGAAAAAATGGTCATTATGGCTATGCTTGTCTTTTGGGAAAAAGAGTCACGGAGAGAAACTCATTGTATGTTAAACAAGTACGGATTAGAAAAAATGACTTAACCTTCATGTCAAAGAAAATGGGACCCAAGTGAATTTGGGTTCCCAAGACAAACACTTAGCTGTTTTGCATGCTAAAGTGAGAGGAGGCAATCAACTATGGTTCTTGGATAGTGGTTGCTCAAGGCACATGACGAGAGACAAATCAAACTTCCTCTCACTTATAGCCTTTGATGGAGGGAGAGTGACATTCGGAAATGACAAATCTGGGAAAATTATCGGTGTAGGTAAGATAGGTAAATCACTCTCTTACTCTATTGATAATGTATACTTGATTGATGGGTTACAACATAATTTGCTAAGTGTGTCTCAAATTGTGTGATGGAGGTAATCATGTTGAATTCTCTTCAAATCAATGTTTGATTACCAATGTCAATTCTGGTAGTGTTGTGCTGAGGAGGAAGGACACAACAATGTGTATAAAGTGCGTGTTCTTTCACTTCCCCAAAATCATTTGACTTGTTTAAGTGCTCTTGATGACGATATTATGCTTTGGCATAAGAGGCTAGGTCATGCAAGCCTTTCTCTTTTGAATAAACTTGTTTCTGAGGACCTGGTAGTCAAACTACCTTCCATCAAGTACAATGATGACAAGGTGTGCGACGCTTGTGCTAGAGGAAAGTAAACTACAGCTTCTTTCAATTCAAAGAACTGTGTTAGTACTTCCTGACCTCTTGAACTACTACATGTTAATTTGTGTGGTCCTATAGGGATCACAAGTAGATGAGGGAAGATGTATATATTGTTTGATGATACTAACTCTGTGGTTGAGCATGATACATAGGAAGAAGAGTTTGAACTTGGTCTTGTAAGAAAAGACCCCTCGCTCGCTCAAAGCTCCATAGTTGACAAAAGTAAGGCTCCTGAAGGTGAACCAAGTCTTGGAACTAATAATTTGAAAGGTGGGCAGGGAGCAAACCAGTCAGGGGGAAGCATTGCTGAACCTGAACAGAACCGGCCCACTCAACCCAATTATTCCCGAACTGATATTGGAACAGGCACCAGAACAGTTCTAAAACCTGTTTCACCAAGTACCCAGAAGACATTAGTAAGTGCATATGTGGATCCATTTATTCCACGACCCTAGAAGCACCAGAGCTCGCACCCGCTTGACCAGATCATGTCTGACATTAATACAGGGGTGCAAACCAGATCCAAACTTAGAAACTTATGTGCTTTCTATGCTTTTTATCTAACGTTGAGCCAAAGAATGTTTATAAAGTTCTTGCAGATTCTGATTGTTTTACTGCTATGCAAGAAAAGCTTCATCAGTTTGAAAAGAATAAGGTATGGCACCTTGAGCCAAGGCCTAAGGACATATCGGTAATTGGTACCAAGTGAGTGTTCAAGAACAAACTGGATGAGTTCGGAACAGTCACTCGGAACAGGGTCAAGCTTATGGTTCAAGGTTACAACCAAGAAGAGAAGGTATGACTGATTTTCTTGGACCCTGTTTCGTCTCTTGGGCAACCAAGAAACAACACTCTGTTGCCATGTCCACAGCAGAAGCCGAGTATGTAGCGACTGCTTCTTGTTGTGCTTAATTGTTGTGGATAAGGCAACAACTCAAGGACTTTTTTGTTGACGCGGGATGCATTCTCATATTTTGTAACAACACAAGTGCAATTAACATTGCCAAAAACCCATGTCACACATAATAGGACTAAGCATATTGACATATGTCATCACTTTTTGAGAGATAATGTTGAAAAGGGCTTAATTTCAATGAATTTTTGTGCCACTGATAAACAAATTGCTGACATATTTACCAAGACACTGAGTAGAGAACAGTTTGAGAGGAATAGACTTGAATTGGGTATGATTAAAAGAATTTGAGCATGCTTAATTAACCCCCAATGATTGACTAGTTAAAGGTTGTTACGCCAAATACATTGTTCTAATGGATGCATTCAATTCTTATGCTTTTACTGGCATATGTGTGGAAAGTCACATGCTAACACTCGTTGAGGTCTAATGATATTGCCCTTAGTGTCCTGAGACACCCAACTGTTAACAGTAAGAACTGGCTCCAGGAACAGATCTGACAACTGTTTGTATCATGTGCTGATCAATTGGCGGTATTAGAGGAATGTTGGAAACTGAAATTTGCTTTTTATTACACCTAACCTATAATTTATACCCTACCTAGTGTGTAATGATGGGTTACATGCAAAACATTCTCTCTCTTCAAAAAGGGCTGAAATAACCTTCCCCTAAAAATCCCTCAATTTTCGGGCACCTCATATACCTTCACTTTCTCTCTCCATAACCCATCCATCCATCTCTCTTTCTCCACCAAGAACCCGATTTCCCTCTCCTTCCTTAAACCCCGTCAAAAGCCTAAATCACCTCAAATCCTCAATGGCAAGAACTCGTGGTGGTCAAGCATCCTCCAAGCACAAGATTTCTCACCCAAGATCACTATGAGACCAACTAGCAAGAAAAGGGGGCGGAATTGGGATGAGTTTTGAGAGAAGATCACTGGCACCTTCATCACCATAAACGATCTGGATTGATATAGGAAACCCTCCCTCACCTTCTTTTTCGATTACTCCCTCTATTTTTGGCTTCTTGAAGAGCTTGGACTTAAGATCAGTAGACTTGAACCTTGCTATGGTAAATTTGGTACACCCAATTGTGGGTTGAGAGATTATGGTGTATGACCCGGTTGTGGCTGAATCTAGATTAGGGGTGATTGAGGCCGAATCAGTTGGGAAGTCAAAGGATTATAATGTTGAGGTGTTGATAATGAATTTGTTGTTGAATATGCTGAGGATAGTGATGAGGATGAACCAATTTTGCGGATTCAAACGAACTGCTCCAACCAAGTCCCAAAACACCTATCAAAACACTCTTTAAACCTGTTCCATCCAAGAAATTTGCCTAAAACCAGACTGCCTCAGAACAAGTATTTGAACTGGTTGAAGAATCTAATGCACCTAAGAGGAAGAAAATTAGAAAAACTATGACACTTGCTGAGAGATATGAGCATTTTCTTCAGAAATCTGTGATTCGGGGGAAGGTAGTTAAGGTGTCATACATTCAGGAACAGGGGCTAGGGGTGTTCTTAGAGAAGTTGGAAGCTCAAGGACGGTTAGACCTGTTCACTGATACTAAGAAAGGATGGTCAGTTCCAGACTTGGCTGAATTTTATGCGAACTGTGTTGTCACCAATGAGTGGTGACAAGCACAGTTAATGATCATGACCTACAGTTTGATGCTCAGAAGTTAGGTGCAATGCTTGGGGTACCTTCTTATGGTTTTGATGTGTATGTTCGTGAGGACAAGAGTGTGCTTGGTGATGAGCAGTGGTTGGAATTGACCTGCAAGCTAGCCCTAAAACCCCACCTGACTGAGTCCCGATCTGTGAGAAAGAAGGAAATGATGTCATTGCATCGATTGTTATTTTGGTTTGTCATTAATAACATCGTTCCCCGAGGTCATGAATGCAACATTGCTAATCCTAAGGACATGTGCTGCACTGATATGTTGGATAAGGGTGAGCACATTAACTTGCCTGTAATTATGATTAGCCATATTGGGAGAATTGCCAAAACGTCCAAGGATCATGACATGGGGTATGGATTCTTACTGAAGTCAGTGTTTGAGAAACTTGGGATTCCTTTGCAGAAGAGAATATGCTTTCAGGTCAGTGATGAGATTGGCAACAACACGTTGATTAGGTGTGGTTTCAAAGTGACAAAAGGTTGTAGTGCAACTTCAGAACAGGGGCTGCAAACACCACTTGGACCTGTTCCCAGTGAAGTCTCCACATTTAGCCGTCCCACAATTAATACACTGTTGCAGGACCAGATTACATTGTAGGGGGAGATAGCTGAAGCAAAGCAGGTGCTTACAGAGGAAAAGACTCTCAATGCCAAACGTCACGAGGATTTGCTGAGTGCCCTTCTTGGCCTCACAACCAAATTGCATCCTCCACCTTCCTCTACCTGAACCTGTTCCTTTCCTTATTTCCAACAGTATTTTTCAAATACTTGGTTATGTATGTGACTACTAATGGTTTATGACTGTTCTTAGACGGTTTATGCATGTATGCTATACCTTTGCTTGTGCCTATGTTATTTGTTGGTGCGTGACTCGGATAGCTAATATCCTTACCGTACCACACACTTGAGTGGATCGCTATTACTTCCCGCATTACCGCTTTGGTGGTGATTGCATCCACACTGGATTTCAACTCCCGGCCTACTCACCCTTTTCGATGATGTCAAAAGGGGAAAGATGAGTATGACCTTGTTTCGATTAGGTTGCCTAGTTTAAGTTGACCTCTTAACTCCTGTTTTCTCTCTAGTGTGAGGGTGGATAACTGTTTTGGCACTAATGTATATTTGCCCTGTCTCACTATTAATTGTCATTGATGACTTACAGTCATTTGGTTTGTCATCATCAAAAAGGGGAAAATTGTTGACCCAATTAATGTGTAAGGTTTTGATGTTGACAATCTAAATGAGCTGTTTTGATGATGTCAATATTTGGAGCAGTTTGAATGAGCATAAAGCATCAAAGTTGATAACATGCGCAAGAATCTGAGAACATCGCATCAGAACAGTTTTGAGCACAGAGCATGGAGTGTCGCATGGAACATCAAAATCATGTGCAAGGAGTTCAGCTGATAACAAAAAGTCTTGGGCTTAGTATTGGTTTTAATTTTTAGATTCTTGTTAATATGCCAATTAGAAGATCTTGACCTAACAATCACCTTGAAGGAACTTTTTGCACTAACTCAGAACACTACTCAGAACAGTTTGAGCAATCAGGTCCACAATGTTCTGAGGGCAACGTATAAAACTGTTGTCCCAAAAATTTTCAAGTATTTTTCTACTGTCAAAATTTCTAACATATTTGGGATTGATTTTCTTATAATATTTTGTCTTACAAAGAGTCCTTCACTGAATAATATTTTGTCTTTCAATTCCATTTGGACTACTGATTATTTTTTAGAGTTATTGCTAAAATCCAAAACCTCCCATATACTTGCGGCATAAGTATTCGGTGGGTATATAATCTCTTTCCTCTCAACGTTTTCATTCATGGTTTTTCAAGGAGCAAAATCGAGTTTTCTGTGAGAAAATTTTCTGATTGAAAAACCTTTAAGAAGTGTGTTAAATTGAGTCATCTATATTGGCATAATAGGAATTGTATTGTATCTTACATTAAGCTTATTTAGAAGCATTCAAAGTAAGGTATTTTTCTGTTCTCCTCCGTCATCAATGAGATTAGAGTGTGTCCAAATCTTGGGAGACTTTGGACGTGGTGTGTGACTAGTACTCAAGTGGAGGCTAGTTACGTGTTTGTAGCGAGGGTTTCGGGGGAGATTAAGTTACGTGTGTGACGTAGTCACGTGTGAGTTATATGTGTAACGAATTCGGTCCATGTAAGTAAAAGTGTTGCTGAAATCTTACTGAGGTAGGTCGTGGTTTTTACACATCAATTGGGCCAGAGGTGGTTTTTTTACGTAAAAATATTGTGTCTCCTTTACTGTTTCCGCAATTATACTTGTTTTTACTTTACTGCAAACACGCGTTCCAAACAGTTCTGACGAGTGTTTTGAGAAAACCGAAAAAACTGGTAGACACAATTCACTCCCCCCTTTTGTGTCCTTGTGTGAGTAAATCTAACATAAGCTAACCAGACGCAAAATCTCAACAGTTAATAATATGTTTAGCTTATCATGGAGCAACTTATATAAAAGTAAACGTAAATACCAATAATTGGAGAGACACCTGTTTTTTGGAGTGAAAAATTACTTTTTATTGGTAATATAGCGTATGTTTGGCCTAGCTTGTAGAAATGCTTTTGTACCTAAAAACACAAATTGGGTCAAGCACTGCTCAACTAAAAAACTCAAAAGTGTTTTTAAAAAGCACTTTCGGGAAAAACTAATCCCAGAAATAGAAGTAGCAAATTACTACTTCTGCTTCTGATTTTACAGAAGGAGGCGCCTGATCTTGCGAAGAATCTAATTGATATTTTTCAACTGAACTGTTTTACACCTAGAACATAAAAGAAATTCTCACCCCATATTTTATAAATAGCTTCATACTGGTGCTATTCTCACATATCATACATCTTTTTCTCTCTTTATTTCCAATAGAAAACATATCTTATTCCTTCAGTTTGAGCTATATTTTTCCCCTCTTAGAATATGACGGACAATAGGAACCTAACGAAAATTGATCTGATGAGTCATCAATGTCGTATCGAGCAATACTCAATTCACGATGTTTTCTCTTAGCGCCAAACTTGTGGTGACAACCATGGTCCTTCATAATTATATCAGGAAATATACCATTGAAGATGAAGAGTTCACCAGGTGTGATCAAGATCCCAATTACATGCCCCTAATAGAAGACGATGAGGGAGAATAACAAACTAATTGATATGATTATTCAGTAGAGCATGACAGAGCATTGGATGATAATGATATGTTTTCTTTTCGCACTAAAATTGTTAGATATTTAATGAGCAGGTAATGATTGATTTATTTGGGGTGTAGGTAGAAAGAGAAATAAAGTACCATGTGTTTGTAATTTGCTTTCATTGATTAATGCTTCACTTTTGGTTGTTTGTTTTTTTCAATTTGATGCTTACCAAAGAATAAAATTTGTTATGCGTATTATCTCTTAGAAATACATAGAAGATGATGGTTATAAACAAAAAAATATGCAATCTCTTACTTTAGTAGAGAAATAAGAAGAAATAAATAATTATAATGTAAAAACGAAAAATAATAAATGACATATTAATTGAGTAGTAATTTAAAAGAAATTAGGCCAAAAAACTCAAATTGTTCAACTATTTTTACATAAATTAGATCAAATACTTCATAATTTCTTCAAAAATAGCTTTTAAAGAAACTAATTTTATAAAATAAAAATAGTTTTTCATAAAGCAGGCCAAACAGCACCATAGTTAGTTAGAAAGTCAAAGAATAGTTGGGACATGACATAATACTTTGTGGAAAGGTCAAAACTAGAGCTAACAGCCTAACATTAACATATACTCTGTAGGCATCTTCCTCTCATGCAATGAATATGTAAATAGTTGATATCTTTTCCCCTTGAATAATTGACCAGAAACATTCTTTCATGGAAACCATATTCTATTAGATTTAGGGCATAAATATCACATTTATCTCAGCAGATTAGAATCGCCACCGGAATTGGGGGGGGAAAAGTTATGGCAGCCATGCATACGTGTCCTACGTGGTCATTAGATTTGGCCTGCGGAGTCAAAAGGGTCTACTTTGAGTCATGGCTAATTGTTTTGACTCATTTGCTAAGGAATATATGCATGCTTTGAATGCTTATGTATTCCATGCTCTGATTATTTTTGGGTTAGCTTCAAAGAAAATAAAACGTGAGAAATATTGTTGACTACCTCAACTGTTCTTATATATTATGCTTTTTAATTTACAGACAAAATGTCGAAATGTTTTCGTTTTAGCCGAAGGAACTATTATTGCCAAATTTTATATTAATTGGGTTATAAGTAAGAAGTTATGCATATAAACTCAAATGAGATTTCAACTAAAAATTCATTCACAATGGGTGAAGCAACTCACAAGTTTATTTACATGCTCAAACCTAGTTGTCCAACTCAGTCCAATTTCGGCTTCCTTCTGTCTCTTGAGCTTTTGCGCTTTAACAATACATTTTGCCCCAATGGAAAAAATGGGATCTTTGGGTTAAATCAGAGAACTCCAAGAAGAAATTTCAAGGAAGATTATTGGACTTGGGTTCAAACAGACTTAGCAAATAGGTTGTCTGGTTCTGGTTTAGATTCAGTTAATTTTGCACTAAATCATGTCTGGGATTATGAATACAATTTTGGTTCATATTGATTTCTTGTTAGTTAGTTTTTCGTCCAATAAACTTATTTTATAAAGAATAACACTGACCAATGAGAATAGAAGTTTGGGACGCATTAGTTTGTGGTTAGGCCAATTCAAATATCCAATCCAAAGTAGATTAGCATATTTCATATGTTAGTTTGAAATACAATCTCTTGATTCAATTTAGGCTTTGAGTCCTGGGGAGAAAGCGGTAGAGGTAAGGTTGCCTATAGTTGGATCTCCCCAGACCCCGCGAAAGCGGGACCCACTTTGGGAGTTTGTTGTTTGTTGTTGTAGTCTTGGGGAGAAAAACAGAGTTTTAATATTTATAAACCCCAGGTACAAGGTGTATCGTTGAGTACTTGGGGTGTCGTCCGCAGGGGGTTGTGTTTCCAACTACCAGGGCTAACTAAAGCATCTCGAGCTAGGCAAAATCAACGGGAAAGAGGCAAACTAAACAACGCTAACAAGCATAGAAAAAGCGACTTGGAGTTGTGATTTTACCAATGGACTAACCAACTAATTGAGACGAGTCCTAACCTACCCAAACTACATCACGAACTAGAGATGGTTGGTTGCACCATCGAAGATCACCCAAGCCCTCTCTTGAGGGTCATGAGTCAGTCTAATTAGCCTAACCAACTATTTTCATGTGGTTAGCCCAATTAGACCACAAAAGTAGCAACCCTGGACCTAGCTCGATTCGGATACTATTTTCATATCCCGAACTCGGCTATTCTCTCTCCCATACTAGCTGATTGACCTCACCTCTTAGCATAAGTCAATCGCCCAAAAATATGGATGAAAGCTCTCTCAAGCATTTCATCGAAGACTTGGCGAGCGTGCAAGAAAACTCTAAGTTCTAAGCTTAGATTGGGTATGGTTAGGCCAAATACAAGACTAATTAGCCATCAAGAGGCTAATCACAATCCAAGCCCACAAAATCTAACAACTAATTATCAACAAAACACAAAAACTCAAACCTAAACTAACGAAGAACACAAGCATGAACTATAAAGAAGAGGCATGAAACTAAACTAATTCTAACAAGCAATCGAACATGAATTAAACATAAAAACTAAATGATTGAATCAAATCAAAACCGAACATATGAACTAAATTAACTAAATCTAAAACAAGAACCAAACAAGAAATAGAGAGCAAGAGAAAAAGAAGACTTATGAATTGAAGTGAAGAACTTGAAATCCAAGTGCTTGAATCCAAAATTAATTCAATACAATACTAACCTAATCTCCTCAATGGAGTTTTTATTGGCTAAAACCTAAACTAAACTACCCTAAAAATCGCCAGAGAGAAGCCATAAGCGAACCCCCATGCGACCCCTTACAAAAACGCCTGAATGAGGAATAAAAAGACAAGCGCGAGATCGGGGGCACTACCATGCCAAGTGCCAGGGCCCCACTATGCCACTTCTCTGGCACGGTGGCTCGGCCCCCTGTCGTCCCTTGTTGCTGGTTTTTGCTGGTTTTCTCTGCTTTGTCCCGTCTTCGCTTCTTTCCGCGACGTTTGCTCAATTTGAAGTTATTTCCTACAAAACATAAATAAAACAAGTAAAAATCATAAAGATTAAGTTATTATACAAGCTAAAAGTGGGTGAAAGAGACACATAAAATAGGACAATTTATCGCCTAACAAATCTCATGTCAGTTTATGTGATTTAGATTTGGCCCTAGCTAGTGCACTTGTAGTCCGAACACATAATGATACCAAGGAGGAAGCTAAATATGCTAAATTTTTTTTGTGGGTCTTACATTCTCCATTTCACCAAAGTAGTTGAAATATTGTTGACCTAATAAAGGATATAGTATAAATTTTCTTCATTCGTAACACTCAGCTCAAGATCTTACTTAAGAGAACAAATATCAAACAAACATACCATTTGACCGAATGCCAAATTGAACATATCCTTTTGTTTGGGCCAATCCTCAATTGCCAAATATTAGGCTTAGAAGGGGACCTACTTACTGGTGATAAAAAATTACCATAATTTGTAATGTTAGATTATATTCCAAACAGATTAATTGACGCATGACATACTTGACTAAGAAATTCAGAGCTCTTGTCTCCGCCGGGTTCTCTTTAATAATTGATTCAGACAAATGGTTTCAGGGAAATCATATTCTACATTTCTACTATCAGATCGATTTAGAGCATAATTAAGTATACTAGCTTATCTAAAAAGATTAGAATCGCCGCCTAATTAGGAAATAGATTTAAAGGACAAAGCCTATATCATATTTGGAGGAGCGCATACTCCCCTAAGTCATAGTAGTGTCACATATTAAAATTGATTTATATGACAAATACACGGAGGAAAAATATGCATACTTGGTAAGTGAGAATACATACTCCTAGATATATGATATATATTACTACTAAAGGCAGCCATGCACTCTTGTGTCCTACGTGGGGATTAGATTTGGGCAGTTGGAGTGTCGAGAAGCTTACTTTGTGTTTAATTTCATTTGCCCTAGAAATTCTCTTTGGGTTATATATTCTTTAAGAGTAGTGATATATGTCTTGCTTTAAGACACTCGTAATTGTCTTACCTTATCATAAATTAACATGTTTTACGATTTAAAACTACAATTTTTTAATAATTATAGTTAATTTTGAATTGTTAACCTTAAATATTCGTCGGCTATGCCGGCAAGGTATTAAATAATACCCTAATTGCATTAACTCCTTTCACGAGTACATATGATATGCGTGTTTTTAAAATGTGATAAATTATGGATAAAAAAATGATTTTATACAATTTATAAGTTGTAATATACTTCAATGATTTGATCATACAATTTTTTCAATTTAAAAACATAATAGTATAATTTTTTAGTCAAAACAAGATACTTATAAGGTGTCTTGTAGCAAGACACTTATTATTTTACATTCTTTAATGCATATTCTATGCTCCAATTGCGATTGGATTGGACTTTTTTTTTTAAAAAAAAGTAAAGGAATATATTCAACTCCCCCCACCCTCCCCCACTTGTTCCCGTACGCATTATTAATTTATTATGTTTCTTTACATACAGTTACTGTGTCAGGATTCTCTTCAAAATTAAAATGATAACTAGCTAGAATCTTGTAGTCCTTTTGTTTCCTCTTTTTTTTTTTATAATTTTCAAAATTACTTATTCATTATCGGTCATAAAATTAGCATTCTATATTTTGATAACAGAATTGTTGACAAATTAAAATTTTAATCATCCAACAATTAGAAGATCATAAAATTACAATTTTGCTTCAATTATAAAGGTCCAAATCCTTTTGTTTTTGGGGCTCCAGTCCAAATCCTATGTATAGTCAAGAGGAATATGCCATGGAGGTTCTAGGGTCCTAGCTAGGCACCCAGTCTTTGGAATTTTTTTTCTTTTGGTAAATTTACCCCCCCCCCCTTCAAAATTGTTAAATTTGTGAAGAGGTCAATTATGAAGATCAAGGGTCTACTCATTTTAGCATTTATATATAATCGTAATTGGCTAGCTGCTCTCAACTATTTCCAACTACTAGTTGTTAATCCCAACCATTCCTAACTAGACTTGAAAAATCAGTAGTTTTTTTTATTGTTATTGTTGTATTTTTGAAACAGAATCCTTCATTTAAATTAGAGAAACAAATAGATTTAATAAAATAAGTGGGTTTGTGTTTAACTAGACTTGAAAAATCAGTAGTTTTATTCATGTTTGAACTGGCTTAACTTTAACTTGGATCATATTAAAGTCGATGAGATTTACACTTAGTGTTGGTTATAAACAATATAGGACATAGAATATAGACAAAAGGGAGGTTATAGGAATATTGAGCTATCCTAATCGCTGCATGTGAACTAACCTTCAAAACCTTGAACTAGCTTGTACCATGTCAACATATGTTGATTGATTCTCTTATATATTGGTGTGGGTATCAGTTAATTTAACTGATGAAATCTCTAAAAATTATTACTAGAGACCTCAATTTAAGTCCTACATACATTAACATTTGCACCTTATTTACACGTGGAAAAAAAATCACCTAGATTTGTAACTTGTCTATTCTTGGCCAAAGTCGTCATACAAAGTTTCATTTGAAATCATGAATAATACCTATTAACATCACTGTTAAAATATCAAAGTCGATGGGAATCAGTTAAAAAAATGTTAAGTCATTTCAATTAAACCACATTAAAGTCAATGAGACTCACACATGCGTTACTTGATTGACTAAACCCTAACTGAGGCCCAAGTGCGGGTGCCAATCCTTGTCGCCACAAATTCTTTGTGAGAAAATTCGTCGACTGACAACAACCCCTGTGTTTGAACTCATATCATATGAAATTAAAATTAATTGATCTCATTGAAGCTAGAATCGATCATCACCTTAATTAGGGCTAAACGTGTCCTTGAACCTATGTTGTCCAAGTGATGATTAGAATTGGATAACCGACCTAGGCCTCCCAAAATCTCACATGTTGCTTCTTAGATTCATTATCGGTAACCTAGATCTTCATTTAATTAATTAAACAATGGCTATATGAGCATTTATCTTAATAAATGCATATTGTCTGCTCGTATATTTATATTTATTAATAGACAACATTGATTTGAGTTGTATACAACTTGCCTCTTCATGCAAATGTCATTTGAGCTTGAAGTGTGGAGTTACAAATAATGTTTTGCTTTATCATGCACAATTTTAAATATGGAGGCTGCTGAAATTTTAACATATAGCAACTCGCTCAAAAATATTCTGATGCCATTTTCAAAACCAACTCAACCAAAAATTTAAGTTGACAGTGGAAGGCCTAAAAATGTAATATATGCTAATGCCTTAGTAAAGACAATGCCTTTTGTTTCACCTACAGACTAACATATTATGCATTCGATAAACTGTAAGGTTGTAAGGACTTGTAAATTGTGTAAATCATCATATGATAATTGTATCTATAAAAATACAGTGTGAATACTAGCTAAGTATCTTCCCTCCAACTTGATAATTGATATATAGGAGACTGTAAAATTATTATTATTTATAATTTAATAGTTTGGAACCATCTAATTAATATGATAATCAGCACCAAATAAAGGAAGGTATCTTTTTTATGCATTCAATTATTATTATTATTATTATTATTATTATTATTATTATTATTATTATTATTATTATTATTATTATTATTATTATTATTATTATTATTATTATTTATACAGCTCATTTTATAAAACTTATTGTTCTTGGAATGTAGGTCCAATGTGCTCAAGCTAGCTAGTAAAAAAGTATCATAGTCATCCAAATCTAATATGCTTTGATTTATATAATCCTTATACCATAGAAACTTTATCCTTTGCATCTTCTTTATTATTTTTTTTAAATAATACTTTATTACCCAGCGCTCCCCTCCTTCCGTTTTTGAATCAAAGAATAACGAGGGAGTGTATGGTCTTTTCCCTTAATTCTCTTCTTATAAATTGACTTCCACATCCCAAATCCCTACCATCTACACAATACTCTTAATTAGGAAAAGCCACAAAAACTTCAACGTATTGGAAACTTCATTCTTCATACCTAAAGAATTAAGTCACTGTATATGGAGAGACTGAGCGAGTTGGCTAAGACCAAGGCAGCAGTTATCTTTGCCAAAAGTTCATGTTGCATGAGCCATAGCATCACGACGTTGTTCCATGACCTCGGGGCAAACCCTGCAGTGTATGAGATAGATCACGACCCGAGGGGCCGCGAAATGGAGTGGGCGTTGCAGAAGCTAGGGTGTAAGCCCACCGTCCCCGCCGTGTTCATCGGAGGAAAGTTCGTAGGGTCCGCCAAGGACGTGCTTGCTGCGCACCTCAAAGGCTCCCTCAAAGATATGCTCATTGATGCTAAGGCTATTTGGTTCTAGCCATCAATGTATTATGTATGCATTCATGCATGTCCTAAAACAACGGCATGCATGTCCTTATTTTTCTTTTTTCTTATTTCTTTTTCAAAGGTGAGCGGAGGGGTTAGTTTGTAGGATGTAATTAATGCAGTATATCTCAAGAGCTTTAGTTTTTATAAGCTCTTAATTGATTGCTGTATTAGTCTACCTCAAACAACAAAATGTCACTAAAAAATATGTAGGACTAATATACAACTTGAAATGTAAGAAAGTCGTATATTTGAAACTTTATGGTTTAAACATCTGCCTAGATTATGAAGTGCTTCGAACTTTAGAGGTGACAAAATTTGACCCTATCTATGAACCCAATACCTAAAAGACTCGTCATTCGATTCAACTTTTGAACGAACATTGAACCGAATTTTAAACCCAAGTCTAAAATAACTTGACTTACTTTAGACCCGGCTTAATAGTGACTCGATTTCCAAAAGTGACATGATATGAGACCTCATTAACGCGAAATGCCTTGATTCAAATTGACCCATTCTTAAACAAAAGGACGAAAACAAGAAATATAAACATAATGAGCAAGTTAATAATGCTTTTATTTTAAATATTGTGTTTTGATAGTACAATTTATTTATGTATGCTTAAAAAGGAGGGATCATGGTTCATAAAGTTGAGATGAACTTGTAGGCTAAAGGATCATGGATTATAGGATTTGAAAACAAAGTAAATATTACAAATTGCTAATTAATCCACATTCTACATTTCTACCCAAGAAAAAAAATGGCCCAACCCTAACCTATCCTGACCCAACAATATTGAAGACCCAAAATGTTTATCCAATTGCTCTTATTCAAGATATGATAAAATTATTTATGTACGAAGTATCTATACTTTAATGCAATGTACAGGACCCATGCTTAAAATATTTTAGTACCATGCATTTATGAGTTATTATCATATACCCTCCATATTAGGGTAAATTTCTAAACCACTGTTTTAAAAATTATCATCTAAATATCTTTACCTTAAAAATTATTATCATATGACCTTCAAAGGTACCTTTATATGTGAGGGAGGTTAAACAATAATAAATTTTCTGTAGATGATAACAATTTTTAAAGTGAAAGAGACTAAATAATAATTTCAAAAATAATGAATTATAAATAATATTTACCTAAATATAAAATGGATATACGATAATAATTCTTATAAAAAAATGAGAGTGATGTATAATGGAATGATAGTATGATACTGTAGGTACCAGTTTAGTCTCCCATTCAATTGTACTTCAATGCCTCGAGACAAAGGTAGAGATCTTTTGCAAATTGCAAGGAATTTCCTTTCAACGACGGGGAAAAAGTCAAAAAAGCAAGCACCACAGAATTACCGGCGGAATGTATATAAGGCTTGATTTTCCAAAAGAATGCAGAAATGGAACTTTAACAGTTAAAAAATCACACAGAATTTATCCTTTTGACACTGAAAATGACTTGAAATGACGTGGACTAAAGCTCCAATGCAAGTCTCACATATTTTGGCCCAAGGGAATAACTGAATAATGTGGCTGAAAAATAGTGGGAAAATATTATTGCAGTTTTCTAGTCACACAAAATACGTACGGATAGATGCCATAGCAATTAGCAGAATGCAGCTAAGCTGGAATTTGGAGAGGGAAGTTTTTGCAGAGAATATGTGCTTTGTCTCAGTGATGTTGGGTCGGTGAGAACACGAAGAAAAATGGCAGCCTGGATTTGCATGCCTGTCTTCATGTCTCTTCATATCTATTCGATCACTTTCGGTAGAGAACATGTTCATTTGTGAGAACTGAGAAGAGTGCAAAAGACTCACATTTAGGCTCTGAAAAATTTTGACAGAAAGAAAAAATTTTGGAAAATTAAGTAACTTTTTTTCTTGTGTTTGATTTAGAGAAAATTACAAAGAAAAAAAAATACAGAGAAAAATTAGCTGAAAAAACTATTAGAAATAAGTGATAAAATTTTCCTCATAAATTTGTGAGGAAAGTTTGGAGAAAGTTTTCAAAAGAATTCTCAACTCCCTCCTCACATTGCTTAGATGATATCAACATGATTCAAGTAAATCATTAACATTTAAATTTCTCATTGAAGTTCTTGTATTTCTTCCCCAATTCAAACAAGAGAAAAAAACTCACTTTCTCCCTAGGTTTTTTTTTTCCCTTCACATTTTTGCCTTTAACTTTTCTTTCCACCAAATTTTCTAAGGATCAAATGAAGCCTTAATGTCTTGTGTTGACTTAAAAATTATATTTTTATACATTAAATTGAAAAAATATGATAGGATTGAATAGTGAGATTATTTTTTTAGCTCAGATTGTGCGAAATAAAGCAAAAATACATCTTTAAATTTTCTCTGCTTCTTTTCTATAGAATAGTAGGTAGTCTAAAATTTTCAAATCTAGGGTCTAACAGAATCACTCTTTCTGTAAATTTTGCAATTAAGAGGTAAGACTAGTATCAAACTCTTCACACCTTGCCTGTTAGCGGGATTTTTAGGATATTGAATTTGGATTTAGACTCTTTCTAATATGCTTGAAGGCAACATTTTTCGTTGATATGTTTGAACAAATCATTAATTAATTATAAGAGAACTGTATAAAGAATCTAATGTAACGTTTTATAGTGCTAATAGTATAAATTTATAGTATACCCATGCAACCAATTGTAAAAAGAGATTACACTAGCAAGGAATCAGATACATCATACAAGGCATTGGTCCTTTCAAAGAAGCTAACCAAGGAAACAATATAATCGAGTGATCTGCTACGTGCTACATGGTTCAGACTTTCCTAAGGTGATGCGGAAGAAGTTGACTCAAGCGTGGGGCGCCCCCCCCCCCAAAAAAAAGGGGCAGGAAAGAAAAGAAAAGAAAAGAAAAGGGTTCATTGACTCGACTCAAGCACATCGATCGTAATAGATTGGTCTCTCTTAGCTTGGTCCACAATTTCCAGTCAACTTTTAACATACGTTTAGTGGTGTGCTGCAGAATCATATTGAGGACATAGTGCACAAGCCCCTTGGGGCAGAATCTAAGCAATTTTTTTTTTTTGGGAATAGTAAATAAATGTCATTGAACTTTCTCAAAGTAATAAATACAAAACTGACCATAGTATATCTTACATATCGACCCTATTTTGACAAACAGTTATTAGTTGTTAACTATTAGCTGTTTAAATTAGTTGTTTATATAAAAAAAAAACTATTTGGTGAAATTAACTGTTTCTAATAAAATTGTGAGATAAAAAGCTAATACTCCAAAAAGTTATTTAAAAAAGTTAATCAAATTAGTTTTTTCAAATCAACTTTTTAATTTGGACTCAAAAAGCTCTTCCAAAAAACTATTCTATTAAACACCTAAATTAAGGTTTTGACTAAGTCAAGCAGCTAACTTTAATTCAAAAACCTCTCCAAAAAATTATTTACCAAACACCCCATCAACCAAATCACTCAATGACATCACAATTAATGCCTAGCTCTCAGAAATGCCATAACCTGAATATGTCTCACAATATCCCCAACTGCTCGCAAGCAATATTGAAATTTTCTCAGATTACTTTTCCTCCATAGTTCATAAACTGTGCAGGCTAACAAGGTAACGTTCTCCTTGATTTGTAGGCTCTCGAGTTACCCTTACATTTGCTTGTAAGCCATTGAATCTCCTGCCTAAGATTCTAGCGTCCAGACTGTTGCTCTGTCCACTATAACATTGGTTTCCACACAGGACAAAGAGATAGGACATTTGGAAAGTAGATGCAAATGTAGATTTTAGAACGAAACTAACTTCGCCCTTTTCCTGTACAGATTCAAATTGGATATACATAGGAAGAAGTGTAAACAGAACTATCTGTATGTCATATACATGCATGATGAGGATTAGTGCTGTTCTCGCGATCTACATGTAGCTACATTAGTTTAGTCAACTGTTTCTAATTTTTCAATCAACAAAGCAAAAACTTTAATATTTGACCGTGTAGGTCCCATGCTTCAGATTAGATTTAGACAGTGGCATAGCCAGCGTAAGATCAGTAGGGTCAGCCGATACCCCTCTAAAAAAAAATATATATACGTTTGAGAATAAAAAAAAACATAGAAGTTAACTATATATTTTAGATGTGTTAAAAAGATACATGAAACCTTCCTTGCTTCAGCAGTTTAGGTGCTTGATTTGTGAGTTAGCTTGTGTTTGAGATTGCGGGTTTGAATCCTCTATCCATCCCTTTTTTCGTTTTATTTTTTTCATTTTTTTTAAGCCTCCAGTACTCTTCCTATGTTTGTTCAACAATTTGAGTCCTCAACTCTCTCTTCCAACACCCCTATCCGAAATTTCTAGTTTCGTCACTGGATTTAGAATGATGTTGTGCTTTAAAAATGAAGTATTCTAAATGTTCTAATCCAACATATTATTGAAAAGTAGACAGAAACAAACATCTTTAATTTAAGATCTCATATCTAACCAATCTCATATGACTTTAATTAATTAAATGAGTTTGAATAATCACTATGTCTTATATGTTATATTTCAACACTGTATTGTGAATAGCGACGTGAGGGTACATATATCAGTCACAAACACAACAGGCCCTACCATTTTTCTAGTTACCTTAAAAAAAGAAAATCACTGAAGCTTCTCCATTACGATTTGGAATTGGAATTGGAATGTTTCCTAGTCGCTCACTTGCATAGGGGACCTGCTTAGGAGCATCTCTCTTTGCATATCTCATCGTGTTTGACTTACTCGATCTCCCTTTTATCCTCTAATTAAAGCAAAATTCCAACATTATCCAAATTGCCATCTTCACAATATGATGCCTTCAATTCATTCAGACACATAAATTAAAGAGGCAAATGCATTTCCAACATTTGGGCACATAGATAGTCATAGTATGTCAAACCAGAATGAGCTAGGGACCATGTATGCATGCATGCATGCATGGAAAGCTATTCAATGGAATTCGAACAAGAATCTATCGATGCGGAGATTATCATCTTGAGAAGAATAACGCCCATGCATAATCACCTACGTCACCAGATGCTCGATTGATAGATGCAAACTTATCCAGATTATTGACCAACATAGATAGATGCATGCAGATGAGGGTATATACGTAAGCACCTCCTATGATGGCCGCTCGGCCCGCTCTCCTCTTCAAAGGCCACGGTCTAAGAACGTTTGCTTAGTTACTCGGAGACACGTCAGATTGTTATAAAGGGAATAAATTCTATGATTTGATCAGATGACAAAGACTAAGGAGCACCAATACTCAACTCGTTCTCTCTGTTTTTCATTTTTAATTTTTTTGGGGCTTACAATAAGTCATTCTAATCTTATTGGACATCCAAGATTTTTTTTATATTAAAAGAATATTACATTGCTCCGAATACATATCTAACAATATCTAACATCACTATCTAAGTTATTACTGATCTCAAATTAATTATTTAATCTCATATATGTTGAATATTCTAGCAGTTATGACAATAACTATGAAAGATCTTCCAAGAGCCGCATGTTATTTTCCTCCTGTGCTCCCTGCCCTAATTAATCCACTTTCCTGTTCATATTTGAATTATACTGTATGCGTTTGCGTGTCTTTTTCTCTCGGTCAAACCTGGACGTCCTTTAACCTGTGAACCATAACTGCCCTTTTCCAAATGGTCAAATGACAAGACCGTCTGCCGGCTCGCCACCAACATAGGCCGCGTCTAATTGGTCAATTCCTGATTCCATGAACATCCACATTATATTTCGAACTCAATGCCAATTCGAGCTCCGATAGAGAGGGTTTTTATTTTTTTAGGGGAAGAGGGGGTGGGGGGAGCAAGCCTAGTGAGAGTTTATGACAATTTTGAAAATTATTTTTCAAAAAAAAAAAACATTGGTCATTACTATTGTTTAGACTTCTATAATTGTTCAAAATTGCTTCATTTTTTTTGAAACACCCAAAATAAAAAGAAAAAAAATTCATTTTGTAATAGATTCAAGACAACGATGCCCCTCCTATTTTTTTTGTTTTTATTTGTTACATCGCTCTTCGACAACAAATGCGTATATCTCTCCCTAATCTAAAGGGTTGTGCAATAGGGTTGCATGTAACGGCCCTTGGGTAGGTTGGAACAATTAGACGTGCATTATCTTACCTTCAAAACTACAAAGAGGCGACTTTCATTAATTATATTGATTACTTAATGTTTTTGCAATAAAGAATTATAATATTGTATAGTTTAATGATTGACATTTTTCATAAATTAAACGGAGAAAGTAAAATAGATGAATTGAAAAATAAACTTATTATTGAAATGTTGGACAGGACTTCAAATTTATCATTTAAGCACCGAAAATCAAAGATTCGTTAAACAATAGTATAGTCTGTAGCTCATACTATGCAAGTAGTGGGGACAAATACCATTTCATAGCATGAAAATGTCAGGATAACATCACATCAATAAAGGGAGAAAACTTCCTTATATGAGTGGGTTACAAATTAATGTCTACACCAGGGAGAATATATCATAATCCATCTTTATGCCTGAAAAATTTGATGAAAATGGCTCACTTGAAGATATTTTTAGCGTAAGTTAAATTGCCTTGAAATTTTTTGTCCTTTTCTCAAATAATAGGGCATGTAAATACACAAGTGTTATAGATTTTTACATCTTCCGGGTACAAGTGTAAATATTTTAGAGAAAGGGATGTCATATTAATTTTGTTTCTTTTATAGATCCCCACAGATTATTAGCTAGCTGCACTAGTTACACATAAGTGTTTGATTATGCATATACAGTACTGGAGTAGCTAGTAATATCTTGTATTAATTTGAAATGCTTATGTATGTGTATGTTCTTAGTTAACTTGTTTACTTTGAGACGTCCGTACATATGTACACTTAGCTTCCAAGTTCCAATCTTTAGAATGTACGTAGGGATCTTGACTGTTGATATAAATATTAAGAATTACGGAGTTCAACTTTAGACCTTTGGAGTCTTTTAGCTAGTTTACTTATAATTAAACCGATATGATTTTACAATTTTAAGGGCCTTCGTACTCTGAGGTCGATCAATTCAACTCTATATGTTTCCACTTGGTAGCCCGACCGTTGACCTCAATCGTTTGGGAGGTAAAGCCTCGACTTAAGATTCTCAGTTTGTACGACATGATTGAATTGATTGCTTAAAATCCATTGGCCTTAGATGCAAGTTGGTTAAGAACAAGAAGATTGTAGCTAGTCTGTTGCATTTTTGTACCTTATCCTTATCCTCCAAATATTTCCCTCCCCCACTGCCTTTTCCAACACATCTTTTGATTTTTCCCACTTATAAATAACCGCGAGGAACTGACACTGCAATCAGCACCACCAACATAAACTCTAAAACACTCTGAATAACTTCAAGTTCTGACTTTTGATCATACTCATCCTTCATCTTTCATTGTAAGATGGAAAGGGTGAGTGAGCTAGCCAGGACAAAGGCGGCAGTGATCTTTGCTAAGAGCTCATGTTGTATGTGCCACAGCATCCAGTCCCTTTTCCATGATCTTGGAGCCAGCCCTGCGGTCTATGAGCTAGACCACGAGGCTCGAGGGAGAGAGATGGAGTGGGCCCTACAGCGGCTAGGGTGCAACCCTACTGTCCCTGCCGTGTTCATTGGTGGCAAGTACGTTGGGTCAGCGAGGGATGTCCTTGGAGCTCACCTTAATGGCTCTCTCAAAGATATGCTTATTGAAGCAAAGGCTATCTGGTTTTAATGATGATGGAAAGAAGCTAGGAAACTAAAGTTTCACATACTATCAAGAGCTTTCATTTTTTTCTATGAGCTTTTGATAGGAGCAATCAATGATCTCAATTTTCCAAGCTTTGTGCTAATTAGCATGTCTCCTTTACCTTTCATCTGTGGGTGTCAAACTTGGTTATTTGCATTGTCTAATATTCAGTACAAGTCCAATTAGCTATTGAACATGCTCCTTTTTGAAAGTTTGTGCAGGTTTTTGGTCGAAATGTTCACATTTATATCATAATGTCGAGTTATTTAACATGTGTACTTAGGTAAGGTTAAATGAAGAGTCCAAACAACAGAAATTCTACTAAGGGTGAACAAAGATACCAATCCAAAATGGAGCAACTGTGCATAAAAGTATTGTGAAGTTGTAGTTTTCACAAGGAATCTACTTTTGCTTTGTAGTCAATCATGCAAGGTTTTTTTTTTTTTTCCCCTTAATTTGTTTTGACAACGGATAATAAGACAACGTCATATCCTAAAGGATGCTTCTCCTATTAAGCTTGCTAGATGATAAGGCTTCCCAAATGTGACATATATATAAGAAACAAACGGAGTAACATTAGGGGCTAGCTTCCTGAAAATATATACATTACACACTTCCTACGTGTGTATCTTCGATTGCACTATTGCCAAAATCTGGGTCAAGCAACCTTCACAAAATAATTTGATATTTGAATTAATCTATAGTGTTAGGAAGCATTCCTGCTCGTTATGTGAGCCTTTTCTGTAGAAGTCCAAACTCCTTGATCCTCATCAATTTGAGCCAATCCATTATTCTATAAATTCCTTGGCTTCCCCTTAAGAGTTTTTTTGCACTTAACACCCTTCATATTTTCAATCTTAACAATTTCTATTCAATTTTCACTATCCTTAATCATTGATGCCTGTTTAATGTAGGAATTAGGATCCAACGCCAATGAGGTGATTAAAAGGCAAATAAACAACCTTGAATCATCTCAACTACCCCTCTTTTAGTGATGGCAGCATGGCACTTTGAAAATTACTTAGGCGAGCTAAAAAAATTTCAAAAATCCTAGAGAGAGAGAGGGGGGGGGGAGAGTAAGTTCGAGAGAGTTTTCAAGTAAAAGATGGTAAGTTCAAGTAAAAGATGTTTTTTAATGAGAGAGTGAGGAAAAATTCGTCTAATTCCATCATTTCATTGTGATAAAGGACGCAAAAATACAATTGTTCAAACAAAAACATTAGATGAAAGCAAGATGGTAATTCGTCATCCATTATCATTTTTTTTCAAACTCTAGCCGAAAACTTACTAAAATTATATATCAGTATTGAAAGCTACGAGGTTGTCAAAATTAAGTAGAATATATTAAGATTGAAATAACTAATATCGTAAATCAAAAAGATGCCAAGTGTAAAAAAATCATTTCCCTTGAATGTTCAATCAGAAATAAAAATAACACGGGCTCGGTATTAATTGCCAGTTTTTCAAAGCCGTCATTTCCTTTCTAAACGATTGTTACCCGGGGTGGACGGAGGCATTTGGCAATAAAAATGCTTACATTTTCTAAAAGGGCTCCATTAAAATTCATTGCTATTACATTATTAAACCCTAGTATACTTAAAATTTGGAAAATTTGAATAACATTTTTGGATCCACAACTAACACAAATTAAACTTTACTACGTACCTTCTTAATTGATTTAGATACTTATTTGAATAATATTTTTGGATCTACCACTAAAACTTTTGAGACTTTAAGGCCTTCTTAGCATAATCAATTGATGCACATTAATAAGTTTCCCACTAGAGTGCGCTACTTGTTGCTTAAATATAATGGTTGAAATGCCCCCCATTAATCATGAATCACTGATGGGCGATGACACAAGCTTTGGGAACTAACCAGAATTTTGCTGCCTTGCAGGACTCAAGTCGAGGGTATACATATATTACATCCACGGGTCTCAGGTCTTCAACAATCAAGTAGTAGGAGCTGTTCTTAAAATTTTGCCAATGGATATATTAGCTTGAATACAACAATCAAGTAGTACGAAATGCTCTTAAAACCAAGACTAGTACTCACCCTAGTTGACATACAACGCTTATATGTAATCCCGGGTCTATAGATTCAGGAAATGTTCAAGTGAATAAAATAAAATGATTAACTTGATACAATAGATTGTTAAAGTATATAAAACAAAATGTTCAACCCTATAAATTGGAGAAACAAGAAACAAATAAAATATCAAAAAAAAAAGTTGAAAAAAAAAAGCCAGCAAAGTGCAAATTCGAGTCTGTCACTTCGATAATGAAAGGTCGTAGCAAATGCACTAGCCGCTAAGCATGTAGGCGACCCACATCTATGCACATTTCGACCAAAACAAAAAAAAAGTATCCGAGTCCATAAACTTGTGCCTATGATATAATTTGTTGT
This sequence comes from Selenicereus undatus, assembly GCA_017589665.1. Classification (NCBI taxonomy): domain Eukaryota; kingdom Viridiplantae; phylum Streptophyta; class Magnoliopsida; order Caryophyllales; family Cactaceae; genus Selenicereus; species Selenicereus undatus. The sequence goes on from JACYFF010030970.1 coordinate 57,267, forward strand.
TGGCATAAGCCCAACACTAGCCAGTCGGCAATTAGGCCAAAAAACATGTATTGTACATACTTTGCCTTTCAATTCTTGTCCTAAAAATTAACATGATAGGAAAACTCAAATCTACCAATATATATATATAAGAGCTATCATGAACATTTTTAATATGATGATCTGGTCTTCCGAAAAGAATATCGGGAATTATATATTCTATCCAACATAAAATCGCAGGTCTGCCAACACTCAATGTGTGTAAATCTATTTTTTACACTTAATTATTGGAATTATTATTTAACCCTTCAACTTAAATATTGTTATTATATGCAAGAAAAATAATATTATTTAATCCGCTCATTCCACAAGTTTTTGATTAAAAGTTAGACCATATAATAACAATATTTAAAGTTACGATGGATAAACAACAATTCCGATAGAATTAATCTTTATAGCGACGGATTATATATAAATCCATCTCTATAATCGATGAAAATGCCAATAGAAGAGCAGTGATTACATATTATGAAACGAAGCGGCGGATTTAGGGATGAAATAACTAATCTATTGCAGTGACAGAAAAATCTTTTCAAGGTCAGTGACGGATTATTTTGTTGCTGATATTAAAAACAATTACTTTTTACATTTATCAATGGATAATTCCGTCGCTAAGTGATGAAAAAATAATTTTTCAATGGAGCGATGAAATAATCCGCTGTTGCGACGTTCTTTTAATGAACCAAATCTGGTTCATTTTGCTGGACAACCACAAAGAAAGAAAGAGCGAGTGGGAGAGCGAGAGTGAGAACGAAAGCAACGAGGACACACTACCAGTCACTGACTATGCCGCTGCAGTCACCACCTGCCGCCGACGTCTTCGCCAGTGTTTTTCTCCTCCTATGACTCTTAAGTTTGTCAATTTTCTTCCCAAATTTGATTTAGGTTTTAATTGTCACAATTTATGGAATTAAAGTTTGATTCTTAATTGTTAATTCATATCTACATTCAATTGATGAAATTTGTATTGAATGGTTGCTCAAAATTGCTTCCTGCACTCCTTCAATGTATTCTATGGTTTTGTTGAGATTGATAAAAATCAATGGAAGAGAGAGAAAAAAAGACAAAGGAAGTTAGAAAAAAGTTTTGAAAATGGAATGAATGTTTCAAAACTTAATTTTAGGCAAGTTTAGGAGTAACATGAATGGAGGAGTGAATATTTCCTTGGTTGGAAATTTTCCTAAATTCTTATAAATAGGAGTATTATTTATCTTTGAAAAAACACACACAAAGGAGCTACACAAGACACCATCAGAGAAAATACCAAGAGTGAGCTTGGTGAGAGTGGGTGAGAGTAGGGAGCAACTAGTAATTAGTTGCGGGAAAACACATCTAGGTAGAGGGTGTAGGAAGGGTCTATTTATAAGTGTTGGTAATTAACACTTGTAAATAGGAAGAGTTGTTTGTATATTGTTCAAGAATAGTAGAAATATAATTTTTCTATCAAATTCCTCTTGTGTCAGTTTTATTTATTTTATCACGTTCTTGATAGTTCTCGAACCTTACGCGCTTAAAACCCAACAGATTTAGATAACTTTGACATGTTTTGGTGAAACTTTGGTGCTCAAGTTTGAATATGTTTTTAGATATCTAAATATGAAATTTTGAAATTTGATATTTAAATTTTCATAAATTGAGGTTTCAATTCTTAAATTTGAAATTCAAATTTGAAAATTTAAGATTGGAAGACTTCTCCAAAAGTCCCTATTTTTTTAAAAATAACTTAGCGATGGATTTTCCATTGCTAATTCCAGTTAGCGACCAATAGTAGATCTGTCGCTCCATTGGCGCTAAGCCCTCTCCCGATCTCCCAAATATCTATCGCTGATTTCGTTGCCACTCACTGACGAAATTCATTCATTCCGTCGTTGTTTGGTTAGCAATGAGCAAATAAGTGAACGACACTTTCCGTCGCTATGTCCGTCGAGGATCTAGAAATTCCGTCGGTGTTTATACTTTTTCAATTCCGTCGCCTTTTCTGTTGCTATTTGAACTTTATTTTGTAGTGATATATATACAAATAAGATTTACCAACGTGTAGACAGTTCAAATCTAAAGTTAAGAAACTAAAGGGGGAGACACATTAAAAAGTGGCAGGAGGGGAGTGATGAGAGACGCATTGAAACGTTCAATTTATATACCCGAAATGTATGGTTAAAGAAAGGGTCTAGAAAATGTAACTGTATATATTACCGAAGATAAACCCTTTTGTTTTATGAAGAGCTTATTGCTTTAAGTGTATATGCCCAACTGCAGCAATCATAGAACAAATGCTCTCCTGTGAAGTTTTCTAAGCATGTAAGTGTCGATGTTTCTGAGCATGGAAGTGGCTAAAGTCCAATGCTAATTTTCCACATCAGCTGTGGTATGTGGCATCTTCATGAATCATGAAATGGGCATATAATATGGGAAAGAAATCTCTCTTTGAGCGGCCGAAAAAAGGTAGATTCCCAACCAACTGAATAATTTTTGGGACTAGTTAAATTCCTTCTATGGTAACCCACAGAATCTGAATTGGCTTATTTTCCAAGCCAAGGGAGAATGGCGGCTAGATAATCTCATAAAACCAGTAAACATAAAACATCACATAGAGAAGAATTATAACATCCTATGATTTACACGAGATTCACGTAATAACCTAACCTATGCTCCTAAAAAGTTCACTTCCTGAGTTTTCATACAATGTAAGGTTACCTTTTTGTATTATTTTTAACGGCTTTCCACTTTCATGAGAAAGAACTACTCGTCTATTTTGTTACATCATGTAAATGATTGGAGGTTTAAAATCATTTGATACAAAAGCTAATGCACAAAAAAATAATTAGAAAAGTTTAAATTATAAGAAATAAAGCTAAAAACCGCGAGGAGACCATGCTAAGCTGAACTTTAATGGTTCCTTGGTCAATAATAATGCTACCATGGGTTACATTATGTGTTGGCAATGGAACCATGTTATGAGTTTGAGCATCCGACCTTGGCTTTATTTCTGTTTTAATTGCAAAAGCTAACAGTGCTAGTTTTTAGAATATATGAATTGAAGGTGACAACAAGGTCATCATTTAGGGTGTTAAATTAAAGATAGAATCGAACCACCATCGCAAGTTGATTTCATCATCGATGATGTCATCCATCTTGTGAATCAAGCTGCCAAGATTCTCATCTACCACACCGTTAGAGAAGATAATAATGCAGCAGACTAGTTAGGTCATTTTGATCATTCAATCCCATCCCCTATCGTTTGGACTTCTAGCTCCTCACCCTCCCTTTCTTCGATTTAAGCGGATGATAACTTAGGGAAATCCCTTGAGATTAAGAAAGATCGCCTAATCATATGTTTCTATTTACCCATTTCAAAAAAAAAAAAAGATTCTCTCACACCTACCATTAAGTTCAATACCATGGTCGTATATATTCAAATTGATCAGCTAGCCCCCATCTATTAAGTTTATGATATCTTAATACAAAAAAGAACTCCATAAAAGCTTAGATTGATAGTTGAAATCTCAAGAATTAGATATTATACGACATGCACTACGACAAAGTTTAAAGTTTGGGCCGCAAAGGATGAAATATTTGTGGTTAATTCATTGGTTCATTCCAATAGTAAATGATACTACAATGCGCTGGATTTGAGAACTTGCAGATTAAAGAATGAATTACCCTTGAACAAAGTCGGCTTTATATCTAAGGGACTTTCCAGACATTTTACAATGCTGTGATGATACTCAACGCAACTTCTTCAACCCACAAGGAGTCACTGTCATGCAAAACCATCAGGAGAGGAGCATTTTTCTTATCCATAACTAGATCTCAACTTCTTTTTTATCCATTACAGGGCATTCAGTTACCTTTTCCAGATTAAATAATGCATGTTAATCCACAAATATCTTCACCTCTTATAAATTCAGCCAAGATATGTCAACCACCCACCCTCACATTCAGCTAGAACACAAGCTTCTTCCTTAGCTTGTTCTTCTTACTCTCTCCTTAGCTAATTCTTTTTTCATAAAATGGATAGAATAAATGATTTGGCAAAGACTAAGGCAGCAGTGATATTCACCAAGAGTTCATGCTGCATGTGTCACAGCATCGAGACGCTTTTCTATGAACTTGGGGCAAGCCCAGCAGTGTATGAGCTGGATCGCGATCCAAGAGGCCGAGACATGGAGAGGGCCTTACAGCAGTTGGGCTTTAATCCAACTGTGCCCGCTGTCTTTATAGAGGGAAAGTATGTGGGCTCAGCCAAGGATGTGCTTGCTGCTCATCTTGATGGATCTCTTAAAGATCGGCTCATTCAAGCTAAAGCTATCTGGTTCTAGCAATAGCAGAACAAACTTATGAATGAACTAAAGAAAAAAAGCATATACTCCATGCACCAAGAGCTTTCGTTTCTCATAAGCTTTTTGTAACTTCAATTGCAAGAGAATACACTGTTTCTTTCAAAGATCTAGGATTATTATGTCGCGGTTGATACATAAAAAATTGATGTGTCTTGGAACTTTGAGCACCTACATCAGATTCAGCAAGTAAGATGGTAAATATCTTGCTAACAAGAGGTTTTTTAGTTGGCTTATCTTGACTTAAAAATTACATGATTATGCATTAAACAGAAAAATAAATTGTGTAATTGATTGAATAGTAAGAAGGTATTACAACTTATAAATTGTGTAAAAAACAGTTTTTAAATCATTAAAATATATTAGTTATCAAATGTAGACACGAATTAGTCATCAAATTAATCTGTTTAGTACCAAACATTTTGTTGCTGGAGTAGAAACCGAATGGATTCACGCTCAGAAACCTAGTTTTGATATGGCTTTGAATTTACTTGCGACGCTCGCACAATTTGTCTCTATATTCGGTTGCTACATTCACACATTTCATGCAGCGTTGTGAATATTTAGTATATTATTCACCAAAATGAAATATCAAGTGTCCCTGATCATGCTAAAGTGCGGGCCAATTAACATGGGTACTTGAGCGAAAATAAGGTGTTGGGGAATATCACACATGAGTAAAGAAGTCCCACATCGTAAATT
>JACYFF010030971.1:0-62342 GCA_017589665.1 Selenicereus undatus
AGGCTAGTTACGTGTTTGTAATGAGGGTCTCGGGGGAGACTAAGTTATGTGTGTGACGTAGTCACAAGTGAGTTATATGTGTAACGAATTCGGCCCGTGTTAGTAAAAGTGTTGCTGAACTCCTACTGAGGTTGGTCGTGGTTTTTACACCTTAATTGGGCCAGATGTGGTTTTCCATGTAAAAATATTATGTCTTCTTTACTATTTTCGCAATTATACTTGTTTCTGCTTTACTGCAAACAAGCATTCCAAACAGTTCTGACGAGTGTTTTGAGAAAACCAAAAAAACTGGTAGACACAATTCAACCCCTCTTGTGTCATTATGTGAGTAAATCTAACAAGTGGTATCAGAGTAGAGTTCTCATAGTTAGGTTAGCACCTTGAGAGATCCTAAAAAGATGAATGCTCCACAAGAAATCTTAGAAGGTCAATCTGTGACCAAACCTCCATATTTCAATGGACAGCACTACAACTGGTGGAAAAATTGAATGGAGAACTATATCCAAGCTGAGGATTATGAGTTATGGATGCTCATTGTGAATGGTCCTTACATTCCAGTGAAAGTCACAACTGATGGGAAGACTGTTCCTAAGGAGCCGAAGGAATTCAACTCAGACGACTTCAGGAAGATGGAGAAGAATGCCAAGGCTAAGAAACTACTGTATTTTGGACTCGAACCTGACGAGTACACTCGCATCTCAGAGTGTGAATCCGCAAAGGAAAAATGGAATGCTCTTCAGATAACTCACGAAGGAACAAATCAAGTCAAGCAATCCAGAATCGAGCTATTGGTAGGGAAGTATGAGCTATTCGAGATGAGCAATAAAGTGACAGTTATGGACATGTATGCTCGGTTTACCCATATCACTAATGAGTTAAAATCGTTGGGAAAATCCTTTACCACTGAAGAGTTGGTAAGGAAGATCCTACGAATTTTACCTCAATCATGGGAATCAAAAGTCACTGCTATCCAAGAAGCCAGGATGATGAGTGAGATCTCCTTAGATGAGCTTATTGGGAATCTACAAACATATGAACTAAGAAGGAATTTTCAGATGAAGGAAGAAGTGAAGAAAGACCGAGGACTGGCACTAAAAGCTAAAGAAAGCGATAACTTAGATTTTGATGAAGAAGGGATGGCCATGATCACTCGAAAGTTCAAAAATTTCTTCGAAGAGGCCGAAAGCAAATACAAGAATAGCAATACCAGCAAGGCCAAGAACAGCGATTGAGATCAGTTCTCAGGATGCTTTAAGTGTGGAAGGCAAGATCATGTTGGGAAGAATTGCCCTTTGCTGAAGGAAGAACAAGGGTCAGAACAGGTCCGAACCAGAGGCAAAATGACGAAGTTAACTAATGCTGAAAAATGGTTCACCAAGGCAATGATGACAGCCTGGGGCGATACCTCAGAAGAAGAAGATAACTCTCAAGATGGAGAAGAAGCAGTAACTCTTATGGCCCGAAGAGAATCTGATTTAGATTCTGATTCGATTGAGAGTTTGTCCTAACTTAAGGAAGAGGTACGTAATCTTAGCAAGAGGAAACCTGAAAAATTAGTTTTTACATTGATGGAAGAATGTGAGATAGTAAATTCTAAAAATTGCATACTTAAAAATACCTGCTTAAGATTAGAAAAGGATGTTAAAAGACTGGAAAGAAAGAAGCAAGAACTTAGGCATATGAATGAGGTTCTCACTTGTGAAAAACTCCAAAGTGATGGAAAAGTTCTTGTTTTATGTAATGAACTAGACACCCTTAAGGAACTAATGAACAAGAAAGAAGAAGTGTTTAACATTGATCTCTCAAAGCTGGAAGAAGAGTCCCAAGAACTGGAACTTAAGATAGAATTATTAGTAAGTGAAAACAATCAGTTGCTTGAAAAGGTTCATAAGGCCGAATCTGACATCGTTCAGAACAAGCATAGGAACAGTTCCTCAGAAGCACTCAGGATACAAGTCATGATAAATGAAAACAGTCAGTTGCTTGAAAAGATCCATAAGGTCGAATCTGACCTTGTTTAGAACAAGCGTTGAAACAATTCCTCAGAAGCACTTAATTGGTTAAACACTCACTATAGTTGTAATAAAAAGGGACTAGGATTTGTGAATAAATTCGTTACTAGACCAGTTAACAAAAAATATGTTGGACTTCAAGAAAATATAATCTATTTTCACTGTGGAAAAACTGATCATTATGGCTATACTTGTCCTTTGAGAAAAAGAGTCATGGAGAGAAATTCATTGTATGTTAAACAAGTACGGATTAGTAAAAATGACTTAACCTCCATGTCAAAGAAAATGGGACCCAAGTGAATTTGGGTTCCCAAGACAAACACTTAGCTGTTTTGCAGGCTAAAGTAAGAGGAGACAATCAACTATGGTTCTTGGATAGTGGTTGCTCAAGGCATATAACAGAAGATAAATTAAATTTCCTCTCACTTATAGCCTTTGATGGAGGGAGAGTGGCATTCGGAAACGGCAAATATGGGAAAATTATTAGTGTAGGTAAGATACGTAAATAACTCTCTCACTCTGTTGATAATGTATACTTAGTTGATGGGTTACAACATAATTTGTTAAGTGTGTCTCAAATTGTGTGATAGAGGTAATCATGTTGAATTCTCTTTAGATCAATGTTTGATTATCAATGTCAATTCTGGTAGTGTTGTGTTGAGGAAGAAGCGACACAACAATGTGTATAAAGTGTGTTTTCTTTCACTTCCCCAAAATCATTTGACTTGTTTAAGTGCTCTTAATGACGATGTTATACTTTGACATAAGAGGCTAGGTCATGCAAGCCTTTCTCTTTTGAATAAACTTGTTTCTAAGGACCTAGTAGTCGGACTACCTTCCATCAAGTACAATGATGACAAGGTGTGCGACGCTTGTGCTAGAGGAAAGTAAGTTAGAGCTTCTTTCAAGTCAAACAACTGTGTTAGTACTTCCTGACCTCTTGAACTACTACATGTTAATTTGTATGGTCATATGAGGATCACAAGTAGATGAGGGAAGAGGTATGTATTATTTGATGAGACTAACTCTGTGGTTGAGCATGATAGACAGGAAGAAGAGTTTGAAGTTGGTCTTATAAGAAAAGACCTCTTGCTCGCTCAAAGCTCTATAGTTGACAAAAGTAAGGCTCCTGAAGGTGAATCAAGTCATGGAACTGATAATTTGAAAGGTGGGCAGGGAGAAAACCAGTCAGGGGAAGCACTGCTGAACCTGAACAAAACCGGCACACTCAACCTAATTATTCCCGAATTGATATGGGAACAAGCACCATAACAGTTCAAGAACCTGTTTCACCAAGTACACAGAAGAGATTAGTAAGTGTATCTGTGGATCCATTTACTCCACGATCCTAGAAGCACCAGAGCTCGCTCCCCCTTAACCAGCTCATGTCTGACATTAATACAGGGGTGCAAACCAGATCCAAACTTAGAAACTTATGTGCTTTCTATGCTTTTTATCTAACATTGAGCCAAAGAATGTTTATGAAGCCCTTGCAGATTCTGATTGTTTTACTGCTGTGCAAGAAGAGTTTCATCAGTTTAAAAGGAACAAGGTATGGCACCTTGAGCCAAGGCCTAAGGACATATCGATAATTGGCACCAAGTGAGTATTCAAGAACAAACTGGATGAGTTCGGAACAGTCACTCGGAATAGGGCCAAGCTGATGGTTCGAGGTTACAACCAAAAAGAGAAGGTATGACTCATTTTCTTAGACCCTGCTTCGTCTCTTGGGCAACCAAGAAACAACACTCCGTTGCCATGTCCACAGCAGAAGCCGAGTATGTAGTGGTTACTTCTTGTTGTGCTTAATTGTTGGGGATAAGGCAACAACTCAAGGACTTTTCTGTTGACACGGGATGCATTCCTATATTTTGTAACAACACAAGTGAAATTAACATTGCCAAAAACCGATGTCAACATAAAAAGACTAAGCATATTGACATACGTCATCACTTTTTGAGAGATAATATTGAAAAGGGCTTAATTTCAATGAATTTTTGTGCCACTGATAAACAAATTGCTGACATATTTACCAAGGCACTGAGTAGAGAACAGTTTGAGAGGAATAGACTTGAATTGGGTATGATTAAAAGAACTTGAGCATGCTTAATTAACTCCCAATGATTGACTAGTTAAAGGTCGTTATACCAAATACATTGTTCCAATGGATACATTCAATTTTTGTGCTTCTATTGGCATATGTGTGGAAAGTAACATGATGACACTCGTTGAGGTCTAATGATATTGCCCTTAGTGTCCTGAGATACCGAACTGTTAACAGTAAGAACTGGCTCTAGGAACAGACCTGACAACTGTTTGTATCATGTGCTGACCAAGTGGGGGTATTAGAGGAATGTTAGAAACTGAAATTTGCTTTTCATTACACCTAACCTATAATTTATACCCTACCTATTGTGTAATGATGGGTTACACGCAAAACATTATCTCTCTTCAAGAAGGGTTGAAATAACCTTCCCCTAAAAATCCCTTGATTTTCGGGCACCTCATATACCTTCACATTCTCTCTCCATAACCCATCCATCCATCTCTCTTTCTCCACCAAGAACCCGATTTCCCTCTCCTTCCTTAAAGCCTGTCAAAACCCTAAATCACCTCAAATCCCCAATGGCAAAAACTCGTTGCTGATAAACCTCAGATTTGACCCATTTTCGACTCTAATTCTTACCCTCTTTTCCTATAATCTTTCGACTAATCTTAGCAAAAAGGGGGTTGAATACACTTTCTTGACCTAATATGCGCTAAGTTGCCATATTTCTTGATCTGCAGGTCTAAGGTCTAGAAAGTGGGAGTTTCTTGCTTGTTTTGCCAAGAAAGGACGCCTTGGGATCAATTTCCGACAGGAACGAAGCATCGATGAAGCCCGGGAGAACCTTCAGGAGGCGCACGGCTGATTGCAGGGGGCGCATGGTCAGTTGCAGGATATGCACGGCCGTGCCTCGAAGCCAGAGGCTGCGCACGGTTGAACACACGACCGTGCGTCTGAACCGTGCCTACCCCAGACACGCACGGGTGCCCGTGCGTAGGTAGCACGACCGTGCGTCACTTATTTTGTCGCGACTTAATCAGTTTCGCGAAGGGCGGTTGGGGGATCCTATTGTTTTTGTTTTCTTTCCCCTCTGAAAAGGCGAGTCACTTGGAAGAGTTTTGTACTTTGTTTTTCCTCTAATTATTGAATTCAAAGCTTTTGGATCGGATTTTGTTATGCATTCGATAAATCATTGTTGCAGATTCTACAGGGTATAATCTATTTTCCTTCGTTCACGTTCTAATTCAAGTTTTAGTATTTCTTGGTATGCGTATGTTTTTGATTGAAATGTTGTTTAGAATCATGTTTAGCGGCTAAACTCATAATCTTGGATTGGGTGTAGCCCCTATGATGTGAATTGATTTATTGTTCTAGGTTTTGTGAATCTTTGCCCAAAAGTATATTGAATTCTCACTTAGCATGTCAGGTGTTCGATGAATTGCCTGAGAGGGTTACATTCATGTTCTTAATTAGAGTTTAGGAGACTAACGAAAGTTAGGTCCTTTACTTAGAGTAGCTTTGTGAGCAATTGAATTACCTGACACGAAAGTAGTCGGGGGTGCAATTGGGAATCGAAATTACATGATCTTGTGGTTTTGTTATCCTAGTTTCACGAAAGTAGACAACTAGGTTAGCCTGATCAGTCTAATGACCTTCGAAAGTAGGCGTAGACGCTTTAAACCGGTAATAATTCCATTTCAATTATCTTACAGGCAGATTCACACGACCTAGTCTATTCTTTAATGAACGTCACAGTGCGGTGAACCCCAATTCAGGATTCCTTTCTCATTATTGACTTAGACCAAATAGAGTTAGAATTAGTTAAACCAACTTCACTCGACATTCGCCTAGATTAAGTGTTAGAAATCGATTCGGTGGTTGAAACCAAGTTCTCTGTGGACACGACCCGTACTTGCCTTTGCTGGCTACAACCGGCACCGTGCACTTGCGGTACAATTTTTCCCTAACAGTTGCGGGCAAGCATCCTCCAAGCACAAGATTTCTCACCTAAGATCACTATGAGACCAACTAGCAAGAAAAAGGGGCGAAATTGGGATGAGTTCTAAGAGAAGATCATTGGCACCTTCATCGCCATAAACGATCTGGATTGGTACAAGAAACCCTCCCTCACCTTCTTTTTCGATTACTCCCTCTATTTTTGGGTTCTTGAAGAGCTTGGACTTAAGATCAGTAGACTTAATTGAACCCTGCTATGGTAAATTTGATACACCCAATTGCGGGTTGAGAGATTATGGTATATGACCTGGTTGTGGCCTAGTCTAGATTAGGGGGGAATGAGACCGAATCAGTTGGAAAGTCAAAGGATTATAATATTGAGCGTGTTGATAATGAATTTGTTGTTGAAGATGCTGAGGATAGTGATGAGGATGAACCAATTTTGCGGATTCAAATGAACTGCTCCAACCAAGTCCCAAAACACCCACCAAAACATTCTTTAAACCAGTTCTATCCAAGAAATCTGCCAAAAAACAGGCTGCCCCAGAACAAGTATTTGAACTGGTTGAAGAATCTAATGCAACCAAGAAAAAGAAAATTAGAAAAACAATGACACTTGCTGAGAGATATGAGCATTTTCTTCAGAAATCAGTGGTTCGGGGGAAGGTAGTTAAGGTGTCATACTTTCAGGAACAAGGGCTAGGGGTGTTCTTAGAGAAGTTGGAAGCTCAAGGATGGTTAGACCTGTTTACTGATACTAAGAAAGGAAGGTCAGTTCTAGACTTGGCTGAGTTTTATGCGAACTGTGTTGTCTCCAATGAGTGGTGACAAGCACAGTTAATGATCATGACCTTCGGTTTGATGCTAAGAAGTTAGGTGAAATGCTTGGGGTACCTTCTGACGGTTTTGATGTGTATGTTTGTGAGGACAAGAGTGTGTTTGGTGATGAGTGATGGTTGGAATTGACCCGCAAGCTAGCCCTGAAACCCCACCTGACTAAGTCCCGATCTGTGCGAAAGAGGGAAATGATGCCATTGCATCGATTGTTATTTTGGTTTGTCATTAATAACATTGTTCCCCGAGGTCATGGATGCAACATTGCTGATCCCAAGGACATGTGCTACACTGATATGTTGGATAGGGGTGAGCACATTAACTTACCCGTAATCATGATTAGTCATATTGGGAGAATTGCCAAAACGTCTAAGGATCATGACATAGGGTATGGATTCTTACTGAAGTCAGTGTTTGAGAAACTTGGGATTCCCTAGCAGAAGAGAATAGGCTTTCAGGTCCGAGATGAGATTGGCAACAGCACGTTGATTAGGTGTGGCTTCAAAGTGACAAAAGGCTGCAGTGCAACTTTAGAACAGGGGCTCCAAACACCACTTGCACCTGTTCCCAGTGAAGCCTCCACATCCAGCCCCCCCCAATTGATACACTGTTGCAGGACCAGATTACATTGAAGGGGGAGATAGCTGAAGCAAAGCAGGTGCTTATAGAGAAAAAAACTCTCAATGCCAAACGTCACGAGGATTTGCTGAATGCCCTTCTTGGCCTCGCAGCCAAATTCCCTCCTCCACCTTCCTCTACCTGAACCTGTTCCTTTCCTTGTTTCCAACACTATTTTTCAAACACTTGGTTATGTATGTGACTACTAATGGTATATGCTTGTTCTTAAACGGTTTATGCATGTATGCTATACCTTTACTTGTGCTTGTGTTATTTGTTTGTGCGTGACTTGGATAGCCAATATCCTTACCGTACCACACACTTGAGTGTATCGCTATTACTTCCCACATTACCGCTTTGGTGGTGATTGCATCCACACTGGATTTCAACTCCCGGCCTACTCACCCTTTTCAATGATGTCAAAAGGGGAAAAATGAGTATGACCTTGTTTCGATTGGGTTGCCTAGTTTAAGTTGACCTCTTAACTCTTGTTTTCTCTCTAGTGTGAGGGTGGATAACTATTTTGGCACTAATGCATATTTGCCTTGTCTCACTATTAATTGTCATTGAAGACTTACGGTCATTTGGTTTGTCATCATCAAAAAGGGGGAAATTGTTGACCCAATTAATGTGTAAGGTTTTGATGATGACAATCCAAACGAACTAGTCAATATGTTGTACTTGAGTTAGGTGTTGTACTTGAGTTGTGTGTTGAGACAGGATCTGAAAATACTTGGAGCAGTTCGAATAAGCATAGAGCATCAAAGTTGATAACATGCGCAAGAATCTGAGAACATTGCCTCAGAACAGTTCTTAGCACAGAGCATGGAGTGTCGCATGGAACATCAAAATCATGTGCAAGGTGTTCAGTTGATAACAAAGAGTCTTAGGCTTAGTATTGGTTTTATTTTTTTAGATTCTTGTTAATATGCCAATTAGAAGATCTTGACCTAACAATCACCTTGAATGAACTTTTTGCGCTAACTCAGAACACTACTCGGAACAGTTTGAGCAATCAGGTCTATAGTGTTCTGAGGGTAACGTATAAAACTCTTGTCCCAAAGATTTTCAAGTGTTTTTCTACTGTCAAAATTTCTAACATATTTGGGATTGATTTTATGATAATATTTTGTCTTACAAAAAGTTCTTCACTCAATAATATTGTTTCCCTGAAAAGATAGTATCAAAAGATTTTATCTTAGCCTTTAAGATATGATTTCCAAAAAGGATAATGTTGAGAGATCCAATTCCGTTTGGAATACTGATTATTTTTTAGAGTTATTGGTAAAATCCGAAACCTCCCATATACTTGCGGCACAAGTATTCGGTGGGTATATAATCTCTTGCCTCTCAACGTTTTCATTCATGGTTTTTCAAGGAGCGAAATCGAGTTTTCTGTGAGAAAATTTTCTGATTGAAAAACCTTCAAGAAGTGTGCTAAATTGAGTCATCTATATTGGCATAATAGGGATTGTATTGTATCTTACATTCAGCTTATTTAGAAGCATTCAAAGTAATGTGTTTTTCTATTCTCCTCCGTCATCAGTGAGATCAGAGTGTGTCCAAGTCTTGGGAGACTTTGGACGTGGTGTGTGACTAGTACTTAAGTGGAGGCTAGTTACGTGTTTGTAACGAGGGTCTCGGGGGAGACTAAGTTACGTGTGTGACGTAGTCACGTGTGAGTTACATGTATAACGAATTCGGCCCATGTAAGTAAAAGTGTTGCTGAAATCCTACTGCGGTAGGTCATGGTTTTTACACCTCAATTGGGTCAGAGGTGGTTTTTTCATGTAAAAATATTGTGTCTCCTTTACTGTTTCCGCAATTATACTTGTTTCTACTTTACTATAAACACGCGTTCCAAACAGTTCTGACGAGTGTTTTGAGAAAACTGAAAAAACTGGTAGACACAATTCACTCCCCCCTTGTGTCCTTGTGTGAGTAAATCTAACATAAGCTAACCAGACGCAAAATCTGAATAGTTAATAATTTGTTTAGCTTATCATGGAGCAACTTATATAAAAGTAAACGTAAATACCAATAATTGGAGAGACACCTATTTTTTGGAGTGAAAAATTACTTTTTATTGGTAATATAGCGTATGTTTGGCCTAGCTTGTAGAAGTGCTTTTGTACCTAAAAAACAGAAATTGGGTCAAACACTGCTCAATTGAAAAACTCAAAACTGTTTTTAAAAAGCACTTTCGGGAAAAACTAACCCCAGAAATAGAAGTAGCAAATTACTACTTCTGCTTCTGATTTTACGGAAGGAGGCGCCTGATCTTGCGGAGAATCTAAGTGATATCTTTCAACTGAACTCTTTTATACCTAGAACATAAAAGAAATTCTCACCCCATATTTTATAAATAGCTTCATACTGGTACTATTCTCACATATCATACATCTTTTGCTCTCTTCATTTCCAATAGAAAACATATCTTATTCCTTCAGTTTGAGCTCTGTTTTTCCCCTCTCAGAATATGACGGACAACAGGAACCTAACCAAAACGGATATGAGTCATCAATGTCGTATCGAGCAATACTCAATTCACGATGTTTTCTCTTCGCGCAAAACTTGTGGTGACAACCATGGTCCTTCATAAGTATATCAGGAAATAT
Organism: Selenicereus undatus; assembly: GCA_017589665.1. Taxonomy (NCBI): domain Eukaryota; kingdom Viridiplantae; phylum Streptophyta; class Magnoliopsida; order Caryophyllales; family Cactaceae; genus Selenicereus; species Selenicereus undatus. The sequence goes on from JACYFF010030971.1 coordinate 10,086, forward strand.
ACCATTGAAGATGAAGAGTTCACCAGGTGTGATCAAGATCCCAATTACATGCCCCTAGTAGAAGACGATGAGGGAGAACAACAAACTAATCGATATGATTATTCAGTAGAACATGACAGAGCATTGGATGATAATGATATGTTTTCTTTTTGCACTAAAATTGTTAGATCTTTAATGAGCAGGTAATGATTGATTTATTTGGGGTGTAGGTAGAAAGAGAAATAAAGTACCGTGTGTTTATAATTTGCTTTCATTGATTAATGCTTCATTTTTGGTTGTTTGTTTTTTTCAATTTGATGCTTACCAAAGAATAAAATTTCTTATGCGTATTATCTCTTAGAAATACATAGAAGATGATGGTTATAAACAAAAAAAATATGCAATCTCTTACTTTAGTAGAGAAATAAGAAGAAATAAATAATTATAATGTAAAAACGAAAAATGATAAATGATATATTAATTGAGTAGTAATTTAAAAGAAATTAGGCCAAAAAACTCAAATTGTTCAACTATTTTTACATAAATTAGAATAAATACTTCATAATTTCTTCAAAAATAACTTTTAAAAAAACTAATTTTATAAAATAAAAATAGTTTTTCATAAAGTAGGCCAAACAGCACCATAGTTAGTTAGAAAGTCAAAGAATAGTTGGGACATGACATAATACTTTGTGAAAAGGTCAAAACTAGGGCTAACAGCCTAACATTAACATATACTCTGTAGGCATCTTCCTCTTATGCAATGAATATGTAAATAGTTGATATCTTTTCCCCTTGAATAATTGACCAGAAACATTCTTTCATGGAAACCATATTCTATTAGATTTAGGGCATAAATATCACATTTATCTCAGCAGATTAGAAATTTAGAATCGCCACCGGAATTGGGGGGGGGGGGGGGGGAAGTTATGGCAGCCATGCATACGTGTCCTACGTGGTCATTAGATTTGGCCTGCGGAGTCAAAAAGGTTTACTTTTAGTCATGGCTAATTGTTTTGACTCATTTGCTCAAGGAATATATGCATGCTTTGAATGCTTCTGTATTCCATGTTCTGATTATTTTTGGGTTAGCTTCAAAGAAAATAAAACGTGAGAAATATTTTTGACTACCTCAACTGTTCTTATATTATGCTTTTTAATTTACAGACAAAATGTCGAAATGTTTTCGTTTTAGCCGAAGGAACTATTATTGCCAAATTTTATATTAATTGGGTTATAAGTAAGAAGTTATGCATATAAACTCAAATGAGATTTCAACTAAAAATTCATTGACAATAGGTGAAGCAACTCACAAATTTATATACATGCTCAAACCTAGTTGTCCAACTCAGTCCAATTTCGGCTTCCTTCTGTCTCTTGAGCTTTTGCGCTTTAACAATACATTTTGCCCCAATTGAAAAAATGGGATCTTTGGGTTAAATCAGAGAACTCCAAGAAGAAATTTCAAGGAAGATTATTGGACTTGGGTTCAAACAGACTTAATTAGCAAATAGGTTGTCTGGTTCCGGTTTAGATTCAGTTAATTTTGCACTAAATCGTGTCTGGGATTATGAATACAATTTTGGTTCATATTGATTTCTTGTCAGTTAGTTTTTCGTCCAATAAACTTATTTTATAAACAATAACACTAACCAATGAGAATAGAAGTTTGGGACGCATTAGTTTGTGGTTGGGCCAATTCAAATATCCGATCCAATCCAAATTAGATTAGCATATTTCATATGTTAGTTTCAAATACAATCTCTTGATTCAATTTAGGCTTTGAGTACTTGGGGTGTCGTCCGCAGGGAGTTGTGTTTCCAACTACCAGGGCTAACTAAAGCATCTCGAGTTAGGCAAAATCAAAGGGAAAGAAGGTAAACTAAACTACGCTAACAAATATAGAAAAAACGACTTGGAGTTGTGATTTTACCAATGGACGAACCAACTAATTAATTGAGACGAGTCCTAACCTACCCAAACTACATCACGAACTAGAGATGGTCGGTTGCACCATCGAAGACCACCAAGCCCTCTCTCAAGGGTCATGAGCTCGTCTAATTAGCCTAACCACCTATTTTCATGGGGTTAGCCCAATTAGACCACAAAAGTAGCAACCCCGGACCTAGCTCGATTCGGATACTATTTTTATATCCCGAACTCGGCTATTCCCTCTCTCACGCTAGCTGATTGACCTCACCTCTTAGCATAAGTCAATCGCCTAAAAATATGGATGAAAGCTCTCTCAAGCATTTCATCGAACACTTGGCGAACGTGAAGGAAAACTCTAAGTTATAGGCATAGATTGGGTATGGTTAGGCCAAATACAAGACTAATTAGTCATCAAGAGGCTAATCACAATCCAAGCCCACAAAATCTAACAACTAATCGTCAACAAAATACAAAAACTGAAACCTAAACTAACAAAGAACACAAGCATGAACTAGAAAGAAGAGGCATGAAACTAAACAAATTCTAACAAGCAATCGAACATGAATTAAACATAAGAACTAAATGATTGAATCAAATCAAAACCAAACATATGAACTAAATTAACCAAATCTAAAACAACAACGAAACAAGAAATAGAGAGCAAGAGAAGAAGAAGACTTATGAATTAAAGTGAAGAACTTGAAATCCAAGTGCTTGAATCCAAAATTAATTCAATACAATGCTAATCTAATCTCCTCAATGGAGTTTTTATTGGCTAAAACCTAAACTAAACTACCTTAGAAATCGCCAGAGAGAAGCCCTAAGCAAACAACCGTGCAACCCCTCGCAAAAACGCCCGAATGAGGAATAAAAACACAAGCGCGTGACCAGGGGCACTACCGTGCCAAGTGCCATGGCCCTACCATGCCACTTCTCTGGCACGGTGGCTCGGCCCCCTGTCGTCCCTTTTTGCCGATTTTCACTGTTTTTCTTCGCTTTGTCCCATCTTTGCTCCTTTCCGCAACGTTTGCTCGATTTGAGATTATTTCCTACAAAGCATAAATAAAACAAGTAAAAATCCTAAAGATTAAGTTATTATACAAGTTAAAAGTGGGTGAAAGAGGCACGTAAAATAGGACAATTTATCGCCTAACAAGTCTCACGTCAGTTTATCTGATTTAGATTTGGCCCTAGCTATTGCACTTGTAGTCCGAACACATAATGATACCAAGGAGGAAGCTAAATATGCCAATTTTTTTTGTGGGTCTTACATTCTCCCATTCACCAAAGTAGTTGAAATACTGTTGACCTAATAAAGGATATAGTATAGATTTTTTCCATTCGTAACACTCAGCTCAAGATCTTACTTAAGAGAACAAATATCAAACAAACATACCATTTGACCGAATGCCAAATTGAACATATCCTTTTGTTTGGGCCAATCCTCAATTGCCAAATATTAGGCTTAGAAGGGGACCTACTTACTGGTGATAAAAAAATTACCATAATTTGTAATCTTAGATTATATTCCAAACAGATTAATTGACGCATGACATACTTGACTAAGAAATTCAGAGCTCTTGTCTCCGCCGGGTTCTCTTTAATAATTGATTCAGACAAATGCTTTCAGGGAAATCATATTCTACATTTTTGCTATCAGATCGATTTAGAGCATAATTAAGTATCGTGCTAGCTTATCTAAAAAGATTAGAATCGCCGCCTAATTAGGAAATAGATTTAAAGGACAAAGCCTATATCATATTTCTAGGAGCGCATACTCCCCTAAGTCATATTAGTGTCACATATTAAAATTTATCTATATGACAAATACACGTAGAAAAAATATGCATACTTGGTAAGTGAGAGTACATACTCCTAGTAACTGGATAGTGGGAACTTTTGTGATTCTTCTTTTGATGTAATTGATTTTGTGGATAGGTTCCATCTAGGGTATACATAATCCTTTTGTAGGATGCCTACTTGCATTCATCCCTTTGTACATTTTTCAGTTTAATATATTTTACTCTTTTTATCCTTATAGAAAAAAAAACGTTTCTTTTGTTACACAATCAAAGAAGAAGCTAGTTGCTTCGGCCTTCTTTTTCAAGTTGTTTTATGGCTTCTACCTCTGATTAGTGAGTACTTGCATCCTTGTGAAAATACCTTTCTTGAACTGCATGACGAAAAATAATGAAATGATCAAAAGTTTAACCAAAATGGAAAAAGATCTTGGTTAGTCCCAATGAATTGTTGAACATGTTGAATTTTTTATCCTCGCGAAACATTTTCAGGAGATCAATCTTCATCAATGCTTACATAGCTCTTAGTGTTGGAGAAAATTTTGAGGCTTGGATTTAATTGGACTTTCAATGAGTTTGACACTCTGACTTAGCCCATTTTCTGTATATCCACCTCCCTTGAGAATTCGAGGTCAAGTTCTTCAGAATTAGTGGAGAATAAAGCAGGACAATCATAAATGAAGAAAGCCATGACCTAGCAAACTCGGATCCCTTCCAATATTTAGAAAGTTTTTAATTTCTATAATTCTGTTTGTTGTTGACATAGGCATCTTGCAGGTATATCTTCCAGTAGTCAGCTTAAGAAATGTCAGTAGTACTTCAGTAATATTCGACTTTCTATTCTTTATCCGATAATTTCAAGTAGGGATTTTATATTTTCTGGTGTGCTTGATTTTTTAAGTTTTCTTGAACTTATTAGGATTTTCAGCTATTTGAACTCTCTTGTGTGATAGGGATGGTACACGTGAATGGTTGTTCTGAATGATTTGAGAACTAATCGAGTACATTATGTATTTCTTTGGTTTTGTTTCGACCCTAGGGATTGTCTCTATGTGAGCATCCTCAATCTTTCAAGTTTAGTAATTTGCTCTATGTGAGCATTTTACATCAAGATTACATTTCCTCAAAATGTGCACAAGTGGCGTCTGTGCATTGCAATAAACCTCTTTTGTTGCCATCATAGAATTTCTATGCCTCAGTGTCCAGAGATGCCAAAGCAATTGAATGAAACCCTAGAGTATCTTGGCTCCTACATCGTCTTGTTATGCTTTCTTGATCAATTGCATTATGGTATGTCGGCTCTATGTTTTGTACTTTTTCTCTTCAAAATTTTCATGATATATTCTCGAGATGGATCTAATGGCCAACAAAATAACCTGGGGTGAAGGGTCAATTATAAGTGAGATCTAAGCTGATAGAGAATGCTATTCTAACAAGTTTGTCTTTCTAAAACAAAATTAGGATATAGTGATCTAATAGCCAACGAACTAACCGGGGGTGAAGGGTCAATTATAGTTGAGATTTAAGCTGATAATTCTAGCAAGTTTGTGTTTGTTAAAAAAATTGGGATAAAGTACAGCGATAAAGCCCGTGATTTTCCTTGGTTGGCATTGCTATCTCATCTCCTTTTGTAGGATGAAAGCATAAAAGGGGCAAAGAAGAGGAAAGCAAAATGAATGGGGATACTTAGTGTGATTCATATGATCGTGAAGATTTGTCATGTTGGTGTTACAATTGACTAGTCCTGCTCCAAATCCACATGGCCCCAGCTTCCATCATCATTGGTACAAGCTTCCCTTGCACTTGGAGGCTGATAACATTATTAGCCGCCAACTGAGTCTTTTTCCTATGAACACTGCTGGTACACTAGGCTTGCAACCTAGCTTCTGCAACGCTTTATCAATTTCATAGCCATTTGGAAGCTGGTCGAGTTCATAAACTGATGGATTTGCTCCATAGCTGCTAATCAACTGTATCACGGAGTAAGACATGCAGCAGGAACTCCTGCTGAAGATCACCACTGGCTTTTCTTCTATCAAGCGTCGTACAGTCTCCATAAAAGCTAAGAATTTTATAAAACAGGAGATTTTGGAAAATCAAAGCAAATGATTTGAGAATTCTAGTGGGTCTGATTGCTGGCTGTTCTGTGAGGAAGCTGGGCAATGGTAAGCACCTATTTATAGAGAATATGGGTCATTGGCCTCCTGAAAACTCCTACACAATGAGTGCATGGCATCATGCATTGAAATTCTTTTTGTTCATAGTCAAAATTTCTCAGTAATTGATAATGACTTGTTGCATCTTTGTCCTTTCTCAGTTATCATAGAACAAATTGCAATCTGCCCTGCTTGCCCTACTTTGTTGCCCGAAGGTTTTATTGTGTTTTGGTATAACAATTTTGCAACAGCTTGAGCAGTTCAATACCTGTGTTGTTTGATAAATCATAAATTAGAATAATAGCATCTACTTTGTCTGTATATTTTCTTCTGACTTCCAGTTTCAAGTTTGTTCTGTTATAGCTCGCCATTTTGGACCCACAGTTACCTTTAACTTTTCATCTTGTTTGCTGACTTTCATTGATAATCAATTCATCATCTCGTCTTCATTCTCTTTTTCTGATTGGAATGGTATTAAGAAAATCCTGGAGAATCATAGAGTTATGGATGTGGCTCTCATCTGCAATATTTTGAAGTGGAAGAAGTTAATTTATTAGACTGATTGATTTTGGCAGAGAAACAGTATTAATTTAGGGCATTGGATTAGTTAGAGATTCTACAGTCAGAGGGTGTCTAGGTCAATAAGTTATGCACTTCGTTAGCAAACATGGTGGGCCTTTTGCTGCTGTGCTGTTATGCTGCACATATGCGCATTGAGGTGGTCCAAGGGCCAGCTATAGCTCCTGGAGATGGATAATATTTAACCTCAAAATCACAATAGTGTATCGAACAAAGATGGCAGTGTATTTTACAAATGTTACCTGATCGTGAGATCTAGATGCCTACTACTGAGAGATGAAACATCGCATAGGTGTGGCAGCGTATCAAATTTTCTCTAGAAATAAATAACAGGTATTCTGTGGCAGTGATCCTCCATAGAAGCACCAAATTTTCCTTGAGTTCCAGGTGTGATAGCTAGTACAACTACAGTAGGAACCTGCCACAAATAATGTTTTGAGACTATAATTTCATTGCTATTATCTTAGTCCCTTAAACCAGTATAATTTTGATTATACTGTATTCCTACCTCATACATATGATAATTTCATAATTATCCTCAAGGCTTAATGCAGCAGTTCCTCACCAAATTTCCATATTTGCAACTTGTCAGCAATTCAGATGAAGTTGAAGTCACGCATCATATTGTTTACTCTGGTTTACATGACTAGGTTAACATAAGGCTAACAGCCTCCGTTTGACTGAATAGTGCTGCAGCTGAAGAGCAGCTACAGTCTTCTACGCAAGCAGAGAGGTATTCTTCATTTTTTGTGCCCCTAAAACATGCACAATTTAACTTCCTCTGGTCCATTACCTGTGACTACAGCTGAGTTATCCCTACTTGCCAAGGTAGGATGAAGCTTGGGTGCTGTGATAGTGTTTACTAATTTTATTTGATGAAAAAAGGAGGATGTGGACATCTGGAAGTTGGACTGTTGAAATGAGTATTTGCATCATCATAGTTGGCACATCATATTGGCAGGATGAACGAATTCCAATGTTTGTCTTCTGGTTTAGAGACAAATCATCCTAGCGTGGGGATACGAACTGAAACATGGACATATTGTCGACTCCATTGTGAGGTTCTCATTCATTTGAAATTCCAGTTGACATGAGTTCAGTTTACAGCTCACCTTACACCAGGTTAGGCATCTTGTGTTCAGTCACGCTCACACTTCAGGTTAACCTACCAGCTGTTTTGTGCAGGATAACGACCTGTGAGTCGCTGCTTAAGTACTATGCCGCCTGCTAAGAGAACTTCTCAGACAAAATGGTTATAGACCTTGAAGATAAATTTTATGGGATATGTCAATGACGCATGCTTAACTTTGCAGGAAGGGTTCACTTCTCGCCTATTTTTATCCAAATCTTATTTGCCTTTGAAAGTTGACGTAGAAATGACATCCAAGACGACTTTTATACACCGGATTCCCCACTGGATGTGGCGGCATCTTCACAGAGGTGATGTAATTTTCTCCTTTTTGCAAGGTTCCGTAATGTATTGCATGCAATTATCCCGTATAATTTGAGCATATTTGCATTTCAGAATCACTCATTGTATGGTCAGTTTTTATGATCTACTTGTTCATCTTATGCGGTCGCTTTGTGTAATGTAAGCATCTTTGTGCTTTGTGGAATCCGAAGCATTCACTCAGTCTCTGTGGATGTCTATAACAGGCAGATTACTGTCTGTCAGGTCACTGGATATGAAAGAGACCTGAAATTCACTAGTAACTAGGATGTTATTCTCTGTCACCAAACTTGTACCTGCAACATCTCATGAACGCAAGTGCATTTTGAAGAACTCTGCTTGAGGGTTTATGTCAATGGCCAATAATGTTAAAAAAAAAACTAGAGATAGAGCTAAATCTTCTTTACACAGTTAACATTGATCTTATCTCTTTACTGTACTTTCAAATGCATCCAAGGAGTATCACATCTAAACCAGTACACTAAAACATGAAACAGGAACTCTAATACCTCCCTCCGCGGAAATGCCGGAAATACATTAAAACATCAAATGAGAACTCTGATAACCTCCCCTCGTTTTCCACAGAAAACAGAAAAGTTCTATTGACATAGTGGTGTCCTAAATATCTTGTCAACTTCTGTCTTTCTTACCTTTACAAGTAAGCCTCTAGTTGCTCAACCTTGAGGCCAACCCTTGAAGTTGATAACTAGTTCCTTTCATTTTGTTTCGAGTATCATGTTAACTGATTACAGAAGATTTAAGTTCAAAAGATGATGGCCACAGGGATGGATGATTAGATGGATGTTTGACTATATCAAATTGGATAAGATAAGAAATGAAGTGATTGAAGAGAAGCATGAGTGTCATCAATAACGGTAAAGATGCAGGAAGCAAGTCTTATATGGACTTAGATGATTTGGATGTATCGAGAGGAGTCAAGATGATTCCTTGAGGAGGTGTGGCAAGATGACAATTTGGGAGCTAAGGGAGGTAAAGGTAGACCAAAGAAGAATTGGAATGAGGTTATCAAACTAGATCATTTGGTCCAGTTGTTGTGGCTTATGGGCAACATGACTCAAAAGAAGAGTTTTTGGAGATATAGAATTAGGATAGCACACCTTAGTAAGCTCGCCTTTTAACCCTCTTTTGGCACCTAGCTAAGCACTTAATTAGTAATTGATCCAATGCACCTTGCTTGCACTTTTACTCCCAACTAACTAGATCTGCATAATAATCCATCGTTGTATCGGTTCGCTAACAATTCTTATTATCTTATTCCTTCCTTTAGTCCCCTTATTTTTATTGGAAAATCTTTTATCTTAAAAGTTTTGTGGAAAATTGTTTGGTGGGTTTCTTAGAATTGGTCTCTTTGCTTGTGGGAATAAGGTTGGGATATCAAGGATCTCCCTAGACCCTCCTTATACGGGACTGCACTGGGGGTTTTGTTTTGTTCTTGTGTTACATCAAGTCCTTGGGAAGGAATTAGGTTACGGAAAATCCATCTTGTTGTGTAAGAAACAATAATGAAATAAGAAAAGAAAGAGGAAATAGGACATTAGAACTCCAAGTACTTGCATTGCAGATGCATTTTTGTTTATCCAGCAGTAGCCCCCCCCCCCCCCCGACGCCAACTGGTTCAGCAAACAGCATCAGTCCGCTACTTTGCAAAAGGGCACATGGTCTGAGGAAGGAGAGGCACCCAAAAAAAAAAAAAAACAATCAAGAGGAAGAGATATGTTAAAAATAAAACACAGAGGTTGATACAGTGTTCTATTTTCTTTGTTGTAGTGGTACAGTCCCATGGGCACAGATAAACATACTTTTTCCACCCAAGGAATATAGCATGTTTTGACGCTCAGAATTTATATAATCCAGTCTGCATTCTATCCTTCTGTAACGAGAAACATACAGTACTTGGGGGGGGGGGGGCTCGAACACACTGTGGATGGAAGACTACCAATTTCTGCATGGTCATTGGCTATCAATTTCGCATAACTTGTGTTGGCATTATGCAAACCATTTAAGCTGATGTTCTTCCACTTATTCTTGAGAAACAATGACCGTTTGGTTATTTGTTATTTCTCTGATATATCCTGGCCTTCATGCCCTTTGCTGCATAATTTTGATAGCCATTAGCAAGGTCAGGGATCATCTGAGCAGGGCTATACTGTTCATGAGTCAGTCAAAATAGTTTACTAATGGGGTATGGGATTGCAGTACACAGCTTTTCCTTTGCTTCCTTTCTAATGGAGCAGTAGGCAAGCAATGGTTTTTAATGTAAGGGTCCAATAAATCCAGCCTCTTTACATTTCGGGCTAAGGATGCTATCATGGTACATTTAAATCCCCCTTCCTCCCCTCCTCCCCCCCCCCCCCCCCCCAAAAAAAAAAAGCGGAAAAAACACTACACTCGGTGTAGGCAGGATTATGAGTGTATGGATTCTATTTTCTTTTTCAAGATTCACTGGAACGGAAGTGTGGATTAGGGTAGGGGGTTCAACTTTCCCAGCAGCTTCGCTTCTACTGATACTCTAGCTTTTTTTGGGTGGGGGGGGGGGGGTGCGGGAGAAGAGGTGGGGACAGGATGTTTGAGTCATTAAGTATTTTGGTCAGAGGTCCATAAAATCTTGTTCATGGTACAACTGAGCCATAAACTGGTAGCTGAATATGTTTTCCTCATTCATCCTACTAAAATATATCAAGAAAAACAAGAATCAGGGGGGGGGGGGGGGACGTAAGGTTCATACAGAAAAAGGAAAAGTAGGCGCTGCTTTTTCATTCTGAATCCTGACTGATTGGTGGTGGAACTAGTTTGCTCTATTCCAAATCCATATAGCACCAGCATTCATCAGCATAGGCACGAGTTTGCCTTGAACTTGTAAGCTGATGACATCATTGGCCCCTCCTACAAGCTTTTGACCAATGAAAACAGCTGGTACACCTGGCTTACACCCAAGCTTCTGTAAAGCCCTATCTATTTCGCGTCCATTTGGGAGTTCATCAAGCTCATAAATTGTCGGATTTGCTCCATAGCTGGTTATCAGTTGCTTCATGGAATGGCTTATGCAACAGGAATTCTTGCTGAAGATAACCACTGGCTTGTCGTCAACTAGACTCCTTACTGTATCCATATACACTGGGAACAAAGCTATGATTTTGATGAGAAAGAAAGCCTTATTAAGTGCAGAGATGTGTATTCTGGCTATATTGCTCTCCTGTAAGGTAATGCAGTAGATTTTTTTTGTGAGGAACATGAAAGTCAGAACCTCTATTCATAGGGAGTTTGGTGCTGGCAGTGGATTTGTTTTGAATATCTCAGATGCATAAGGAATTTCAAATGCCACAAAGTTAAAGCTTTTTTCTTGTTTCTTCTGTCGCTTCAACGCTGGTTGATGTGTCTTTATCCCTGTCATGCTTGACATAACAAGTTGCAAGTTAAGGCATAATTTTTAAGGTGCTTCCTTTTGCGCAAGGACATGAGATACTGTTAATTTGCCTAGTGAAGGCAAGCAGCATAGCGGTGCTACAGTACCTGGTGCCTGGCTATGGGATCCTACATGTATGTGTATCTTTGTACTTTGGACTTGTCCATTTTCTTATAAACTAGTGTTTAGTCTAAAATGGAGGGCCTATCCTGCCATGTCCGGCCATGTTGGAGTTAAATACTAGTAGGGGTTCTTAAAGCGATATGAAAATTCTAAGGTTCACTAACAAATAATGATCGATGGATTGTTAATGTCCTGCCCGTAATGAAACTTCACTGAAACTTTTGTTACCTACTTTTCTTGGTGCAAATGTTTCAGTTAATGTGTAAATAATGCTAGATGGTGCAATTGCTTTTTTCTATCACCTTACTTTTATAAGCAGTTTTTCTTGTTTATGTCAATGTTGAATTACACAGTTTGTCCTAAGCTTCTGTTTTCCCTCATTCCTTTTCCGCCATCTGATTAAATTAAACAACAGAAAGCATGCTAATGAATTGGGACTAAGAGTGCTATCCTCCCTTTAACTTCTACTGGCTGATGGTGAAAATATCATGATAGCCTGCAAATTGATGGACTGAATAGCATATTTTGCTTAGAGACTCTGCATGTATGCCATATTAATACTGTATTTAAAGATGTGAGAACTTGGTGCACTGCCATTCTTCTTGCACTGTTTGTCCATCTCCAGCATATTAAGGTCTGTCTGAATCGTGGTGCACCAGCCACCAAGATATTAATATTGAGCTTTTTGTGCATACTTAAGTTTCTTGCTGTGTAATACACGAGCTGGATACTGCAGAAAGAAGCCCATTCAGACATATCACTAGGTCTAGGGAAAATTTTCTGATTGATCAGCTATCGGCTGCATTAAAAAATTGTGGGCATTAGCCTGTTATTCGATTGACTTTATCATCACAATAGATTTTTTTCCCCTTCCTGATGATCGTTTCAAACTGGAGGTTACCAAGATTCAAGTGCAACTTTTAGCGCTGTTTCGCGACATACCTACAGAGTTGTAGGGAAGTTCTGATCCCATAGTTGACAAAATGCTCAATTAAACTTCTATAACCAGCTCTATAGATTGCCAAGGGCCACTTGTTCCCCTCTTTCTGTGACAGGCTAGGGAAAATAGACTTTTATCTTTAAAACACAGAATGGTACAGTTCCATTTACAGATTCCCCACATTCACTGACATCAGAACCCCTTATGCTCTTTGACATTGGAATTTAAATGTAATGTTTGGGGTTTTGATTAATGCATAATTTAGTGATTAAAATGATTAATTTACTAAAACGACTACTTCAAACATCAAAGAAAAAGTATTAGAAGGTTAAAAACTAGTGAGATTTGGAGAGGTGAATTGCAGAGCTAACAAGGGACGAGAAAATAGAAAGCGAAAAGGACTTTGAAGTTTGAACAAATGAAACTAAATTATCTTCGTTTTGAATTTAATGAAGTCGCCTGTATTTATGGGTTTATAGCTCTTGTGGATTGCGAATCACGACTGCATTGCGATGGTATGTAGAGCTCAAAAGCTAATTTATAATGGTTCATAATTATATTTTGGTTGAAAAGTTAAGTAAATAAATGGGTAGCCAAATCATCTAATCATGAGTTGTTTATATTAAACAGATAAATGAGTAAATTTCATATCAATCCATTTAAAAAATAAATGCATTCAAGTTAAGAATTTTTAAACCATTTAATAAATGAGTAAGGTTTAAGTAGACTAGTAGAGAATTTGTCAACGTATTTAAATTGGATGCGAATACTGACCTAATCACCTGACTTATTTGATAGCTTTGTCGTGTAGCTTCTTTCTTAAAGTCGCTACTCAGCTTCAAACGCCAGTGCATGTATTCTTTCCTTTTAAAAAAAAATTATAAATGAAACCGTATGTAAAGCTAGATTGATGTTTGTGGATCAGGATTAATTTCAAATCTTTGACATCCAAAATTATCACTAATGCATATATAGGAATAATAATCTATTTCTTTTTTGAAATGTGTTAAATTTTTTATATATTAATTGGACTTTCAACAAAGAGTCATGTATACAAGTTCAAATAAGGTTCCATCTCAAAATCAACTCACAATAGGTGCAGTAACTCACAATCTTATATACATGCTCAAACCTTTCAATTTTACCAATGTGGGACAATCCCCGTTTACATATTCTTCACACGCCCTCTCACATATTGGTTATTGACAAGGCCCAACATGTGGCATGACCCCTACGAGAGACGTTGACAAACTGAGATCGAACACAACGTTGACTCTAATACACGACACATTGGAGTTTTGGGTGAGGGAATTCCTCTTCCGTGCTCATCTTTTCCATTCAGTGGCCTGAATTATATAGGCATCATGTACAATCAGTATTGGTACAAGAATAGGAAACTACAAGATTTAAGGCCCTCACTAAGACACAATAATATCAAATCTCACAGAGCTACTAAAAATACAATATTGGGAAGATCTCCAAATCTTCTTCCCTAACAGTTACGTTTCCATATATATATATATATATATTTTAAAACCCTTTAATTTTATCAATCTGGGACAACACACGTGAGACAATAACTATTTTCATACTCCAATACGCCTCCACACTCGTGGGCTACTAACAAAGCCCAACACGTTCACATAATTTCAATCAAATGGAGATGGTGTTAAACTAAAATCGAGCAATCTGCTTTGATACCATGTCAAATTCTGTGAGTAAAATCAGAATTTGTTATTCCACCATCCATGAAGAAATTTGTTACTCATACTAGAGAGAATGAGAGAGGGATCGAGAAAGTTGTTGCTTGTACCAGAGAGAATTTTAGAAATGATATATAAAAAAAAAAATTACCATGGTAGCAGAGCAGGTGTTCGATCTTGATTTGCCACCATCCTCGTTTGATTAAAATTATATGCACGTATTGGGCCTTGTTAGTAGCCTACATATGAGGGGGTATGTTAGAGCATGAAAGTGAGTATTATCTCACATTGATAAAATTCAAACAATATGAAATTGGATATTGTCTCACATTGATAGAATTAAAGGGTTTGAGTATATGTATAGTCCCCTTCCCTACCTAGCTATTCAAGTTTGTTATGTAGACTTGCCCCTCACTATTAAAAAAAATAAATTGAAAATTCACAAAATTCAATTTTTTTTTTTAAAAAAAACCCTAAGGTGACCCTTTGACTTGATCTTCTAACCCATCCGCTTACCTTCACCTTCTTCCCCTTCCTTGTCATATTTATGAAGAATTATAGATTTGACTTTGTTTTGAATTTTGTTTTAGAAATTCACAAATGTTGTGACAATTACCTAAAACTTTCAAGTTGTGAGAAATTTGTGGGTGATGATTGGCTAAACTTCCTGTTTAGAAGGTTTGAGAGATGGAAGTATGTTGACCCCCATGAGGATCGAAGAGGGCTAAGATCAGGAAAATCCTATGAAGTCACACTCGTAATCCAACCCTCAACCCACCTCTGATCCTCAATTAGATAAAGTCTACTAGATCTATAAGGAAAATCAGTGCGAAACTTCCTTTGATTTTCTCTTTTCTTAATTTTGAACAAAGTCTTTCTTTTTCATTTGGGGGCCGGTCAGCTGGGAATATAATGCAATAATTGTAATGAAGTTGGGTGTAATCTTGTCAACGAATTAAAAAAAAAAAGAAAACCAAAAACAAAAAAAGGTAACAACCGTATCTAATGGCGTGGCCATTGCTAGCATGCAATCTATAAATACATCAAGACGGTCTTAATCATATCCCTCGTCACTTGTAGAAAGATGCGATAATTATGCACTTCATTTAGACAATATCTTTCCTAAGCTATTATTACATTTTTCTATTATAGCAAAATTCTTATACGACATACTTTTACACACTGTAACAATCATCTTAGCATTATTATTTCTGTTGCTGTGGTATTTGATGGGTAATGTGGTGTGATATTTGACATGCATTAATTAATATTGCTGCATTAGCAATGTACTTGATGAGTTGCATTCATTCATGATGAGCGTAAATATGTATGATGAATACTATCATTGAATATGATGAATGATGATGATGATACAGGTGTATATAATGAGCATGTTGATATGCATTAGCAATGTACCTAATGGATAGTTATACATATTGATGGATTAGTCATGCAATAATTAATGAATGCAATGTGTATAAGAGGCTAACCAATTTTCTGCTATTGATGGATTAGTCATGCAACAAACCCAACCCAGTAATCCAGTAGGCCAGACTGGCCAGTACACACAAGCTGAAAATGGTGGCCTATCCTAAAAACGAAGATGCCATCCAAAACTTCTCCAAGGGATTTTTTTGATGTGCATGGGCCTAAATTGGGGCTAAGTCGATGTTGGCCTAGCCCATCCTTAGTTACCCACAACTGGGCCTAAAACAACTAAGCTGCCACATATGACTCTACAATGAAGTGTGAAAACTCGAGTAGCTTTTACTTTGTTAGCCTCTTACTCTTCTTCTTTTTTGAATTGAAAAATCAGCTGCTCAATCCATTGGATCATATGGAGGCAGTGCAATGGACCTATTGTAGGTGTTGAGGGGGGGAGGTGGGCCTAGTGCACAAACTCCGAGACCTAAAGGTTGGGTTGGAAGCCCTGCACATTTTTACATCAGAGAATTAAGGGCAGCCCGGTGCATAAACAGCCCGCGTTCACGCAGGGTCCCAGGAAGGGCCGCACCCCAAGTTGTAAAATTCATTTTCATGATCTTCAATTTGGAAAATGAAAGTTTAGTTAAGCTAGTCAGATCGCGTTAGTGGGGGTGAATATGGTGATGACAAAAAGTAAAAACAGTTACAAAAATTAAAAGTATAATTTAAAATGGGACAATGCTCAATGAAATCTTAACAAGGTTGAACATTAATCAAACTTAGTCTCTGCCTAAACTTCTCCAACTCAAGAATTTAACTGCCCTTCTTTTATTGCAATTGTTGGTTATACCCACGACTCATCTAGCGGTCTCACCTACGAATTGATACTACAACTATAGGTCTCTCGACATCCAAGTTGACCACCACCTAGATCAATGGGGTAGTCCGCCCTCCGACTATAATCACCTCAACCCAATATTTCTCACTGCTTCCTCCAGTGCTTATTATAAAGCCATGCATCAAATATTAACTAGCTGTTGCAATCCTTTCATGTTTGGAAGTTATTGCAAATTGATCCAATAGCCGTTGTATTGTTCATCGCTCAAAGTGACACTCAATTATCAACTTTTTTCTAAAATAGCACTTAATTATATTTGTGTTCCTCAATAGCAGTATGATCCATAAATCATTAACATAGTTGAGGAACAAAAATATAATTGAGTGCTATTTTGGAAAAAAAAATGATAATTGGATGCGACTTTGAGCCATGAATTCCAACTTGTTTGTTATCATCAAAAACCCTGTGTGACATGAATCAATGGAAAACCTTATTGAAATTTAAGGTTAAAAACTCTTACGTGCTGAAGATCAAATTCAAAATGTGTTTAATTTTAGTAATAAATTGAGTTGTCTAATTGTCCTTAGTTTAAGATCTCACATGACGTTTGTTATAAGACCCTGAGGGTGACTTAAAGGATATAAAGCGCCGGCTACCTATATTACTAAAGATGCACCTTCTTTGTTGTGAAGTCCACTCTTAAGAACTTTACAATAAAACATGTTTGCTGTAGAGAAATTTGAGGATTAGTGGCCTCTTGGGAAGTTTTCCACACAGCATGTGAGCGGGGACAAAGTATGTTGAAAAGACCTGTGGTGAATATGATTTTGAAAAGTCGCTAAGCCCTTACATAAACCACACAAACTTGGTTAATACTGATAATCTAAAATTATTTATATCATAACGATCATGTGAGGACAATTTCTATAAGTTTCATTTATTTTATCTTAAAATCAAGTGAAAAACATATCGATTTAGATAAAATGACCCAAACACGAGACAATAACATAATCTGAATCTTAAAATTAAGTATGAACCAAGCATGAATCATCGACTAGGTTCGATTGAAGGCTATATAATTTGATATTTTAGCGTGAAAACATGTTATTTAATTTTAAGTAAAGATAGGACAGTATCAAAGCTGTCATAAAATTGATTCGTTCATTAAATGGATCGAAATGAACCAAGCCATTTGCAAGCTCCATTAAAAACAATACCAGTCTAATTTCTCAATGTTAGTGTCTTCATCAACCTGTCAAGATTTTTTTAATATATTGACACGATCTGTCGTCTTGATTCAATTCATTGATCATACAGGCAAATTGATCCCTGGCCACAGGCGTAACTTGTGTATGATTCCACGGCCCATGCAGTCCATATAATAAAGGGACACCAGTGCATGACATGCTCTAAAAGTAGGTCAATTACGTACAAAGATATCATATAGTATTTTGCTCATATGCACTTAACAAAGTGACATTGATTTTTTAATTACAAAATGATAAGTGTCTTGTTACAAGACACTTTATAAGTGTCTTGTTTTGACTTAAAAAATCATAATATTATGTTTTTAAATTAAAAAAAATGATAGGATTGAATAGCAAAAACATATTACAACTTATAAATTATATAAAATTATCTTTTTATCCATAATTTATCACATTTTTAAAATATGCGTATCATATGTACGTACTTGCAGATATGGTTAATGCGTTTAGCATATCATTTAATCTTTTATTGGCGCAGCCGACGAATATTTAAGGTTAGCAATTCATAATTAAGAGTAATCATTGAAAATTGTGTGATTTTAAATCATAAAATATTTTAATTATAATGAGGAAGTCTTGCAGCAAGACATATATCACTACCTTTTTTAATTTAGAACCGACCTTGCATGCTTTCAAACGTACCCACCATATCAAATTCCGAACATATCACATACATATCAGATTCTAATATATCTTATTCATCTTATATGACCAGAATCATCAGCTAATTCAGATAAGCTAAAGCTAACCTCCTATGAATTTATGTCCCCACAGTTTGATTAGAATCGGGCAACCGGCCTGCCCCTACAGAAACTTACTTTCCGCCACAATTAATGAGTTTAATATATCTTCACTTCCAGAAATATGCATGCCTCTAATTTATGATGCTCTAAGATTATTTGTTAAAGTCTACAGAAAATGGAAGGAATATGTTCGAATGACATAGCGAGACTAATTAACTTTTTGGGTTATATACTTTTCTTTGCTTACAGTCGCAGCATCGTGATGCTCTTTCCTATCTGAGAATCAATCGTCATTAACGGTCTTAACGACCTTTGGATTCATTGTCCCCAGCTACCCTTAAAGGTCATTGTCATCAACTAAATGTTTTCCACGTCATCAAATCAGTATAATTGAAGATTGTCTTCCCTAGAATCTCAATCTTTGCACCTCCCCCGCGCCCCCGGTTTGAATGTATCACTTCTTGATGTTTATCCTCCTTATCTCCTTCTCTATAAATTGGCTTCCAAAACTGAAGTCGCTCAACCACAAAACAGACACCCTCAAAACACATACTAGTGAAGTAGTTGTTAAGTTCATATATAGAAATGGACAAACTGAGCGAGGTGGCTAAGACCAAGGCCGCGGTGATATTTGCCAAGAGTTCATGTTGCATGTGTCATAGCATTACGACACTGTTCCATGACCTTGGGGCCAACCCCACGGTCTATGAGATAGACCACGATCCAAGGGGGCTGGAGATGGAGTTGGCGCTGCAGAGGCTAGGGTGCAAGCCTACTGTCCCTGCCGTCTTCATTGGAGGGAGGTTTGTCGGATCTACCAAGGATGTACTCGCTGCCCACCTCAAAGGCACCCTCAAAGCCATGCTCATTGATGCTAAGGCTATCTGGTTCTAGCCATTACTATGTCCAACACCCCCACCCCCACCCCCAAAAAAAACCAAAAAAAAAGAAAGAACAAAATAGGGATTTCCAACCCCTCAAAAAGAAAGGGGGAAAGACAACTATCCCTATCCCAAGTAACGAGGCGCTTGTCAAAAGCTTTAGTTTTTTTTTTTTCAGCTTTTGATGACTGCGCTCTATCTTAAGTAACAATGTATCCATGATAAGATAAGTGTACGTCAACTTAATACACTGCTCAAACAAGGTGACAATACATTTCAAATTTTGATAGCTGCACTGGTACTGCGTTATTTTGTTATAACTTTTATTGTCATAGGCAAGATGTTCAAATTAAATCATATATTTATATATAAAAGTGAGTGCAAATGATGCAGATACGACACGTGTCTCTAAAATATTTGTTAAGGCTTTATCTAAAAATAAAAACTAAAATATTTAAAGTCATTATAATGAATACTGTCTTTTCAACTATTAAAATGAAGAGAAAAAAATAAATTACTATTATGTTTAATAGTATTATTTCTAAAAATTTAAATTATACAATTAATTATAATATCTCTAAAAATATTTTACTTAAAATTTTAAAACAATCCGTGCATACGTGACATGAATTTAGAGGCTAGTAAGGGCCGCATGTATAGGTGGTTTTTTTTTCCCCCTCCAATTCATTTGTTGGAGCGAGTATGAGTTACATAAACCTCTCCACATAAGCTGTTGACCCAATTAACGTGTAAGGTTTTGATGATGACAATTCAAATGAACTAGTCAATATGTTGTACTGGAGTTAGGTGTTGTGCATGAGTTGTATGTTGAGACAGGATCCGAAAATACTTGGAGCAGTTTGAATGAGTATAGAGCATCAAAGTTGATAACAAGCGCAAGAATCTGAGAACATTGCCTCAAAACAGTTCTCAGCACAGAGCATGGAGCGTCGCATGGAACATCAAAATCATGTGCAAGGAGTTCAGCTGATAACAAAGAGTCTTAGGCTTAGTATTGGTTTTATTTTTTAGATTCTTGTTAATATGCCAATTAGAAGATCTTGACTTAACAATCACCTTGAAGGAATTTCTTGCACTAACTCAAAACACTACTCAAAACAGTTTGAGCAATCAGGTCTGCAATATTATGAGGGCAACGTATAAAATTCTTGTCCCAAAGATTTTCAAATGTCTTTCTACTGTCAAAATTTCTAACATATTTGGGATTGATTTTCTGATAATATTTTGTCTTACTAAGAGTCCTTCATTGAACAATATTGTTTTCCTAAAAAGATACTATCAAAAGATTTTATCTTAACCTTTAAGATATGATTTTCAAAAAGGATAATGTTGAGAGATTCAATTCCGTTTGGAATACTGATTATTTTTTAGAGTTATTGCTAAAATCCAAAACCTCCCATATACTTGCAGCACAAGTATTCGGTGGGTATATAATCTCTTGCCTCTCAACATTTTCATTTATGGTTTTTCAAGGAGCAAAATCGAGTTTTCTGTGAGAAAATTTTCTGATTGAAAAACCTTCAAGAAGTGTGCTAAATTGAGTCATCTACATTGTCATAATAGGGATTGTATTGTATCTTACATTCAGCTTATTTAGAAGTATTCAAAGTAATGTATTTTTCTATTCTCCTCTGTCATCAGTGAGATTAGAGCGTGTCCAAGTCTTGAGAGACTTTGGAGGTGGTGTGTGACTAGTACTCAAGCGGAAGCTAGTTACATGTTTGTAACGAGGGTCTCGAGGGAGACTAAGTTACGTGTGTGACGTAGTCACGTGTGAGTTACATGTGTAACAAATTCGACCCGTGTTAGTAAAAGTATTGTTGAAATCCTACTGAGGTAGGTTGTGGTTTTTACACCTCAATTGGGCCAGATGTGATTTTTCACGTAAAAATATTGTGTCTTCTTTACTGTTTTCGCAACTATACTTGTTTCTGCTTTACTGCAAACAAGCATTCCACACAGTTCTGACGAGTGTTTTGATAAAATAGAAAAAACTGATAGACACAATTCACCCGCCCTCTCGTGTCCTTGTGTGAGTAAATCTAACAAGTGGTATCAGAGCAGAGTTCTCATAGTTAGGTTAACACCTTGAGAGATCCTGAAAAGATGAATGCTCCACAAGGAATCTTAGAAGGTCAATCTGTGACTAGACATCCATATTTCAATGGACATCACTACAACTTGTGGAAAAATTGAATGGAGAACTATATCCAAGTTCAGGATTATGAGTTATGGATGCTCATTGTGAATGGTCCTTACATTCCAGTGAAAGTCACTACTAATGGGAAGACTGTTCCTAAGGAGCTGAAGGAATTCAGCTCAGATGACTTCAGAAAGATGGAGAAGAATGCAAAGGCCAATAAACTGTTGTATTTTGGACTCGGACCTGATGAGTACACTTGCATCTCAGAGTGTGAACCCGCAAAGCAGAAATGGAAAGCTCTTCAGATAACTCACGAAGGAACAAATCAAGTCAAGCAATCCATAATCGAGCTATTGGTAAGGAAGTATGAGCTATTCAAGATGAGCAATAAAGAGACAGTTATGGACATGTATACTCGGTTTACCTATATCACTAATGAGTTAAAATCGTTGAGAAAATCCTTTACCACTGAAGAGTTGGTAAGGAAGATGCTACGAATTTTACCTCAATAATGGGAATCAAAAGTCACTGCTATCCAAGAAGCCAAGAAGATGAATGAGATCTCCTTGGATGAGCTTATTGGGAATCTACAAACGTATGAACTAAGAAGGAATTTTCATATGAAGGAAGAAGTGAAGAAAGACTGAGGATCGGCACTAAAAGCTAGAGAAATCGATAGCTCAGATTTTGATGAAGAAGGGATGGCCATGATCGCTCGAAAGTTCAAAAATTTCTTCAAAGAGGCCGAAAGCAAATACAAGAATAGCAATACCAGCAAGGCCAAGAACAGCGATCAAGATCAGTTCTCAGGATGCTTTAAGTGTGGAAGACAAGATCATGTTGTGAGAATTGCCCTTTGCTGAAGGAAGAACAAGGGTCAGAACACGTCCGAACTAGGGGCAAAAAGGCGCAGTTAACTAATACTGAAAAACAATTCACCAAGGCAATGATGGCAGCCTGGGGTGATACCTCTGAAGAAGAAGATGGCTCTCAAGAAGGAGAGGAAGTAGTAGCTCTTATGGCCCGAATAGAATCTGATTCAGATTCAGATTCGACCGAGAGTTTGTCCCAACTCAAGGAAGAGGTACGTAATCTTAACAAGAGGAAACTTGAAAAATTAGTTTTTACATTGATGGAAGAATGTGAGATAGTAAATTTTAAAAATTGCATACTTAAAAATACCTGCTCAGGATTAGAAAAGGATGTTAAAAGACTGGAAAGAAAGAAGCAAGAACTTGGACATATGAATGAGGTTCACACTTGTGAAAAACTCAAAAGTAATGAAAAAGTTCTTGTTTTATGTAATAAACTAGACGCCCTTAAGGAACTAATGAACAAGAGAGAAAAAGTGTTTAACACTAATCTCTCAAAGCTAGAAGAAGAGTCCCGAGAACTGGAACTTAAGATAGAATTATTAGTGAGTGAAAACAATCAGTTGCTTGAAAAGGTTCATAAGGCCGAATCTAACCTCGTTCAGAACAGGCATAGAACAGTTCCTCAGAAGCACTCAGGATAGAAGTCCTGATAAATGAAAACAGTCAGCTGCTTGGAAAGCTCCATAAGGTCGAATCTGACCTTATTCAAAACAGGCGCTGAAACAGTTCCTCATAAGCACTTAATTGGTTAAACACTCACAATAGTTGTAATAAAAAGGGACTAGGATTTGTGAATAAATTCGTTACTAGACCAGTTAACAAAAAATATGTTGGACTTCAAGAAAATATAATCTGTTTTCACTGTGGAAAAAATGGTCATTATGGCTATGCTTGTCTTTTGGGAAAAAGAGTCACGGAGAGAAACTCATTGTATGTTAAACAAGTACGGATTAGAAAAAATGACTTAACCTTCATGTCAAAGAAAATGGGACCCAAGTGAATTTGGGTTCCCAAGACAAACACTTAGCTGTTTTGCATGCTAAAGTGAGAGGAGGCAATCAACTATGGTTCTTGGATAGTGGTTGCTCAAGGCACATGACGAGAGACAAATCAAACTTCCTCTCACTTATAGCCTTTGATGGAGGGAGAGTGACATTCGGAAATGACAAATCTGGGAAAATTATCGGTGTAGGTAAGATAGGTAAATCACTCTCTTACTCTATTGATAATGTATACTTGATTGATGGGTTACAACATAATTTGCTAAGTGTGTCTCAAATTGTGTGATGGAGGTAATCATGTTGAATTCTCTTCAAATCAATGTTTGATTACCAATGTCAATTCTGGTAGTGTTGTGCTGAGGAGGAAGGACACAACAATGTGTATAAAGTGCGTGTTCTTTCACTTCCCCAAAATCATTTGACTTGTTTAAGTGCTCTTGATGACGATATTATGCTTTGGCATAAGAGGCTAGGTCATGCAAGCCTTTCTCTTTTGAATAAACTTGTTTCTGAGGACCTAGTAGTCAAACTACCTTCCATCAAGTACAATGATGACAAGGTGTGCGACGCTTGTGCTAGAGGAAAGTAAACTACAGCTTCTTTCAATTCAAAGAACTGTGTTAGTACTTCCTGACCTCTTGAACTACTACATGTTAATTTGTGTGGTCCTATAGGGATCACAAGTAGATGAGGGAAGATGTATATATTGTTTGATGATACTAACTCTGTGGTTGAGCATGATACATAGGAAGAAGAGTTTGAACTTGGTCTTGTAAGAAAAGACCCCTCGCTCGCTCAAAGCTCCATAGTTGACAAAAGTAAGGCTCCTGAAGGTGAACCAAGTCTTGGAACTAATAATTTGAAAGGTGGGCAGGGAGCAAACCAGTCAGGGGGAAGCATTGCTGAACCTGAACAGAACCGGCCCACTCAACCCAATTATTCCCGAACTGATATTGGAACAGGCACCAGAACAGTTCTAAAACCTGTTTCACCAAGTACCCAGAAGACATTAGTAAGTGCATATGTGGATCCATTTATTCCACGACCCTAGAAGCACCAGAGCTCGCACCCGCTTGACCAGATCATGTCTGACATTAATACAGGGGTGCAAACCAGATCCAAACTTAGAAACTTATGTGCTTTCTATGCTTTTTATCTAACGTTGAGCCAAAGAATGTTTATAAAGTTCTTGCAGATTCTGATTGTTTTACTGCTATGCAAGAAAAGCTTCATCAGTTTGAAAAGAATAAGGTATGGCACCTTGAGCCAAGGCCTAAGGACATATCGGTAATTGGTACCAAGTGAGTGTTCAAGAACAAACTGGATGAGTTCGGAACAGTCACTCGGAACAGGGTCAAGCTTATGGTTCAAGGTTACAACCAAGAAGAGAAGGTATGACTGATTTTCTTGGACCCTGTTTCGTCTCTTGGGCAACCAAGAAACAACACTCTGTTGCCATGTCCACAGCAGAAGCCGAGTATGTAGCGACTGCTTCTTGTTGTGCTTAATTGTTGTGGATAAGGCAACAACTCAAGGACTTTTTTGTTGACGCGGGATGCATTCTCATATTTTGTAACAACACAAGTGCAATTAACATTGCCAAAAACCCATGTCACACATAATAGGACTAAGCATATTGACATATGTCATCACTTTTTGAGAGATAATGTTGAAAAGGGCTTAATTTCAATGAATTTTTGTGCCACTGATAAACAAATTGCTGACATATTTACCAAGACACTGAGTAGAGAACAGTTTGAGAGGAATAGACTTGAATTGGGTATGATTAAAAGAATTTGAGCATGCTTAATTAACCCCCAATGATTGACTAGTTAAAGGTTGTTACGCCAAATACATTGTTCTAATGGATGCATTCAATTCTTATGCTTTTACTGGCATATGTGTGGAAAGTCACATGCTAACACTCGTTGAGGTCTAATGATATTGCCCTTAGTGTCCTGAGACACCCAACTGTTAACAGTAAGAACTGGCTCCAGGAACAGATCTGACAACTGTTTGTATCATGTGCTGATCAATTGGCGGTATTAGAGGAATGTTGGAAACTGAAATTTGCTTTTTATTACACCTAACCTATAATTTATACCCTACCTAGTGTGTAATGATGGGTTACATGCAAAACATTCTCTCTCTTCAAAAAGGGCTGAAATAACCTTCCCCTAAAAATCCCTCAATTTTCGGGCACCTCATATACCTTCACTTTCTCTCTCCATAACCCATCCATCCATCTCTCTTTCTCCACCAAGAACCCGATTTCCCTCTCCTTCCTTAAACCCCGTCAAAAGCCTAAATCACCTCAAATCCTCAATGGCAAGAACTCGTGGTGGTCAAGCATCCTCCAAGCACAAGATTTCTCACCCAAGATCACTATGAGACCAACTAGCAAGAAAAGGGGGCGGAATTGGGATGAGTTTTGAGAGAAGATCACTGGCACCTTCATCACCATAAACGATCTGGATTGATATAGGAAACCCTCCCTCACCTTCTTTTTCGATTACTCCCTCTATTTTTGGCTTCTTGAAGAGCTTGGACTTAAGATCAGTAGACTTGAACCTTGCTATGGTAAATTTGGTACACCCAATTGTGGGTTGAGAGATTATGGTGTATGACCCGGTTGTGGCTGAATCTAGATTAGGGGTGATTGAGGCCGAATCAGTTGGGAAGTCAAAGGATTATAATGTTGAGGTGTTGATAATGAATTTGTTGTTGAATATGCTGAGGATAGTGATGAGGATGAACCAATTTTGCGGATTCAAACGAACTGCTCCAACCAAGTCCCAAAACACCTATCAAAACACTCTTTAAACCTGTTCCATCCAAGAAATTTGCCTAAAACCAGACTGCCTCAGAACAAGTATTTGAACTGGTTGAAGAATCTAATGCACCTAAGAGGAAGAAAATTAGAAAAACTATGACACTTGCTGAGAGATATGAGCATTTTCTTCAGAAATCTGTGATTCGGGGGAAGGTAGTTAAGGTGTCATACATTCAGGAACAGGGGCTAGGGGTGTTCTTAGAGAAGTTGGAAGCTCAAGGACGGTTAGACCTGTTCACTGATACTAAGAAAGGATGGTCAGTTCCAGACTTGGCTGAATTTTATGCGAACTGTGTTGTCACCAATGAGTGGTGACAAGCACAGTTAATGATCATGACCTACAGTTTGATGCTCAGAAGTTAGGTGCAATGCTTGGGGTACCTTCTTATGGTTTTGATGTGTATGTTCGTGAGGACAAGAGTGTGCTTGGTGATGAGCAGTGGTTGGAATTGACCTGCAAGCTAGCCCTAAAACCCCACCTGACTGAGTCCCGATCTGTGAGAAAGAAGGAAATGATGTCATTGCATCGATTGTTATTTTGGTTTGTCATTAATAACATCGTTCCCCGAGGTCATGAATGCAACATTGCTAATCCTAAGGACATGTGCTGCACTGATATGTTGGATAAGGGTGAGCACATTAACTTGCCTGTAATTATGATTAACCATATTGGGAGAATTGCCAAAACGTCCAAGGATCATGACATGGGGTATGGATTCTTACTGAAGTCAGTGTTTGAGAAACTTGGGATTCCTTTGCAGAAGAGAATATGCTTTCAGGTCAGTGATGAGATTGGCAACAACACGTTGATTAGGTGTGGTTTCAAAGTGACAAAAGGTTGTAGTGCAACTTCAGAACAGGGGCTGCAAACACCACTTGGACCTGTTCCCAGTGAAGTCTCCACATTTAGCCGTCCCACAATTAATACACTGTTGCAGGACCAGATTACATTGTAGGGGGAGATAGCTGAAGCAAAGCAGGTGCTTACAGAGGAAAAGACTCTCAATGCCAAACGTCACGAGGATTTGCTGAGTGCCCTTCTTGGCCTCACAACCAAATTGCATCCTCCACCTTCCTCTACCTGAACCTGTTCCTTTCCTTATTTCCAACAGTATTTTTCAAATACTTGGTTATGTATGTGACTACTAATGGTTTATGACTGTTCTTAGACGGTTTATGCATGTATGCTATACCTTTGCTTGTGCCTATGTTATTTGTTGGTGCGTGACTCGGATAGCTAATATCCTTACCGTACCACACACTTGAGTGGATCGCTATTACTTCCCGCATTACCGCTTTGGTGGTGATTGCATCCACACTGGATTTCAACTCCCGGCCTACTCACCCTTTTCGATGATGTCAAAAGGGGAAAGATGAGTATGACCTTGTTTCGATTAGGTTGCCTAGTTTAAGTTGACCTCTTAACTCCTGTTTTCTCTCTAGTGTGAGGGTGGATAACTGTTTTGGCACTAATGTATATTTGCCCTGTCTCACTATTAATTGTCATTGATGACTTACAGTCATTTGGTTTGTCATCATCAAAAAGGGGAAAATTGTTGACCCAATTAATGTGTAAGGTTTTGATGTTGACAATCTAAATGAGCTGTTTTGATGATGTCAATATTTGGAGCAGTTTGAATGAGCATAAAGCATCAAAGTTGATAACATGCGCAAGAATCTGAGAACATCGCATCAGAACAGTTTTGAGCACAGAGCATGGAGTGTCGCATGGAACATCAAAATCATGTGCAAGGAGTTCAGCTGATAACAAAAAGTCTTGGGCTTAGTATTGGTTTTAATTTTTAGATTCTTGTTAATATGCCAATTAGAAGATCTTGACCTAACAATCACCTTGAAGGAACTTTTTGCACTAACTCAGAACACTACTCAGAACAGTTTGAGCAATCAGGTCCACAATGTTCTGAGGGCAACGTATAAAACTGTTGTCCCAAAAATTTTCAAGTATTTTTCTACTGTCAAAATTTCTAACATATTTGGGATTGATTTTCTTATAATATTTTGTCTTACAAAGAGTCCTTCACTGAATAATATTTTGTCTTTCAATTCCATTTGGACTACTGATTATTTTTTAGAGTTATTGCTAAAATCCAAAACCTCCCATATACTTGCGGCATAAGTATTCGGTGGGTATATAATCTCTTTCCTCTCAACGTTTTCATTCATGGTTTTTCAAGGAGCAAAATCGAGTTTTCTGTGAGAAAATTTTCTGATTGAAAAACCTTTAAGAAGTGTGTTAAATTGAGTCATCTATATTGGCATAATAGGAATTGTATTGTATCTTACATTAAGCTTATTTAGAAGCATTCAAAGTAAGGTATTTTTCTGTTCTCCTCCGTCATCAATGAGATTAGAGTGTGTCCAAATCTTGGGAGACTTTGGACGTGGTGTGTGACTAGTACTCAAGTGGAGGCTAGTTACGTGTTTGTAGCGAGGGTTTCGGGGGAGATTAAGTTACGTGTGTGACGTAGTCACGTGTGAGTTATATGTGTAACGAATTCGGTCCATGTAAGTAAAAGTGTTGCTGAAATCTTACTGAGGTAGGTCGTGGTTTTTACACATCAATTGGGCCAGAGGTGGTTTTTTTACGTAAAAATATTGTGTCTCCTTTACTGTTTCCGCAATTATACTTGTTTTTACTTTACTGCAAACACGCGTTCCAAACAGTTCTGACGAGTGTTTTGAGAAAACCGAAAAAACTGGTAGACACAATTCACTCCCCCCTTTTGTGTCCTTGTGTGAGTAAATCTAACATAAGCTAACCAGACGCAAAATCTCAACAGTTAATAATATGTTTAGCTTATCATGGAGCAACTTATATAAAAGTAAACGTAAATACCAATAATTGGAGAGACACCTGTTTTTTGGAGTGAAAAATTACTTTTTATTGGTAATATAGCGTATGTTTGGCCTAGCTTGTAGAAATGCTTTTGTACCTAAAAACACAAATTGGGTCAAGCACTGCTCAACTAAAAAACTCAAAAGTGTTTTTAAAAAGCACTTTCGGGAAAAACTAATCCCAGAAATAGAAGTAGCAAATTACTACTTCTACTTCTGATTTTACAGAAGGAGGCGCCTGATCTTGCGAAGAATCTAATTGATATTTTTCAACTGAACTGTTTTACACCTAGAACATAAAAGAAATTCTCACCCCATATTTTATAAATAGCTTCATACTGGTGCTATTCTCACATATCATACATCTTTTTCTCTCTTTATTTCCAATAGAAAACATATCTTATTCCTTCAGTTTGAGCTATATTTTTCCCCTCTTAGAATATGACGGACAATAGGAACCTAACGAAAATTGATCTGATGAGTCATCAATGTCGTATCGAGCAATACTCAATTCACGATGTTTTCTCTTAGCGCCAAACTTGTGGTGACAACCATGGTCCTTCATAATTATATCAGGAAATATACCATTGAAGATGAAGAGTTCACCAGGTGTGATCAAGATCCCAATTACATGCCCCTAATAGAAGACGATGAGGGAGAATAACAAACTAATTGATATGATTATTCAGTAGAGCATGACAGAGCATTGGATGATAATGATATGTTTTCTTTTCGCACTAAAATTGTTAGATATTTAATGAGCAGGTAATGATTGATTTATTTGGGGTGTAGGTAGAAAGAGAAATAAAGTACCATGTGTTTGTAATTTGCTTTCATTGATTAATGCTTCACTTTTGGTTGTTTGTTTTTTTCAATTTGATGCTTACCAAAGAATAAAATTTGTTATGCGTATTATCTCTTAGAAATACATAGAAGATGATGGTTATAAACAAAAAAATATGCAATCTCTTACTTTAGTAGAGAAATAAGAAGAAATAAATAATTATAATGTAAAAACGAAAAATAATAAATGACATATTAATTGAGTAGTAATTTAAAAGAAATTAGGCCAAAAAACTCAAATTGTTCAACTATTTTTACATAAATTAGATCAAATACTTCATAATTTCTTCAAAAATAGCTTTTAAAGAAACTAATTTTATAAAATAAAAATAGTTTTTCATAAAGCAGGCCAAACAGCACCATAGTTAGTTAGAAAGTCAAAGAATAGTTGGGACATGACATAATACTTTGTGGAAAGGTCAAAACTAGAGCTAACAGCCTAACATTAACATATACTCTGTAGGCATCTTCCTCTCATGCAATGAATATGTAAATAGTTGATATCTTTTCCCCTTGAATAATTGACCAGAAACATTCTTTCATGGAAACCATATTCTATTAGATTTAGGGCATAAATATCACATTTATCTCAGCAGATTAGAATCGCCACCGGAATTGGGGGGGAAAAGTTATGGCAGCCATGCATACGTGTCCTACGTGGTCATTAGATTTGGCCTGCGGAGTCAAAAGGGTCTACTTTGAGTCATGGCTAATTGTTTTGACTCATTTGCTAAGGAATATATGCATGCTTTGAATGCTTATGTATTCCATGCTCTGATTATTTTTGGGTTAGCTTCAAAGAAAATAAAACGTGAGAAATATTGTTGACTACCTCAACTGTTCTTATATATTATGCTTTTTAATTTACAGACAAAATGTCGAAATGTTTTCGTTTTAGCCGAAGGAACTATTATTGCCAAATTTTATATTAATTGGGTTATAAGTAAGAAGTTATGCATATAAACTCAAATGAGATTTCAACTAAAAATTCATTCACAATGGGTGAAGCAACTCACAAGTTTATTTACATGCTCAAACCTAGTTGTCCAACTCAGTCCAATTTCGGCTTCCTTCTGTCTCTTGAGCTTTTGCGCTTTAACAATACATTTTGCCCCAATGGAAAAAATGGGATCTTTGGGTTAAATCAGAGAACTCCAAGAAGAAATTTCAAGGAAGATTATTGGACTTGGGTTCAAACAGACTTAGCAAATAGGTTGTCTGGTTCTGGTTTAGATTCAGTTAATTTTGCACTAAATCATGTCTGGGATTATGAATACAATTTTGGTTCATATTGATTTCTTGTTAGTTAGTTTTTCGTCCAATAAACTTATTTTATAAAGAATAACACTGACCAATGAGAATAGAAGTTTGGGACGCATTAGTTTGTGGTTAGGCCAATTCAAATATCCAATCCAAAGTAGATTAGCATATTTCATATGTTAGTTTGAAATACAATCTCTTGATTCAATTTAGGCTTTGAGTCCTGGGGAGAAAGCGGTAGAGGTAAGGTTGCCTATAGTTGGATCTCCCCAGACCCCGCGAAAGCGGGACCCACTTTGGGAGTTTGTTGTTTGTTGTTGTAGTCTTGGGGAGAAAAACAGAGTTTTAATATTTATAAACCCCAGGTACAAGGTGTATCGTTGAGTACTTGGGGTGTCGTCCGCAGGGGGTTGTGTTTCCAACTACCAGGGCTAACTAAAGCATCTCGAGCTAGGCAAAATCAACGGGAAAGAGGCAAACTAAACAACGCTAACAAGCATAGAAAAAGCGACTTGGAGTTGTGATTTTACCAATGGACTAACCAACTAATTGAGACGAGTCCTAACCTACCCAAACTACATCACGAACTAGAGATGGTTGGTTGCACCATCGAAGATCACCCAAGCCCTCTCTTGAGGGTCATGAGTCAGTCTAATTAGCCTAACCAACTATTTTCATGTGGTTAGCCCAATTAGACCACAAAAGTAGCAACCCTGGACCTAGCTCGATTCGGATACTATTTTCATATCCCGAACTCGGCTATTCTCTCTCCCATACTAGCTGATTGACCTCACCTCTTAGCATAAGTCAATCGCCCAAAAATATGGATGAAAGCTCTCTCAAGCATTTCATCGAAGACTTGGCGAGCGTGCAAGAAAACTCTAAGTTCTAAGCTTAGATTGGGTATGGTTAGGCCAAATACAAGACTAATTAGCCATCAAGAGGCTAATCACAATCCAAGCCCACAAAATCTAACAACTAATTATCAACAAAACACAAAAACTCAAACCTAAACTAACGAAGAACACAAGCATGAACTATAAAGAAGAGGCATGAAACTAAACTAATTCTAACAAGCAATCGAACATGAATTAAACATAAAAACTAAATGATTGAATCAAATCAAAACCGAACATATGAACTAAATTAACTAAATCTAAAACAAGAACCAAACAAGAAATAGAGAGCAAGAGAAAAAGAAGACTTATGAATTGAAGTGAAGAACTTGAAATCCAAGTGCTTGAATCCAAAATTAATTCAATACAATACTAACCTAATCTCCTCAATGGAGTTTTTATTGGCTAAAACCTAAACTAAACTACCCTAAAAATCGCCAGAGAGAAGCCATAAGCGAACCCCCATGCGACCCCTTACAAAAACGCCTGAATGAGGAATAAAAAGACAAGCGCGAGATCGGGGGCACTACCATGCCAAGTGCCAGGGCCCCACTATGCCACTTCTCTGGCACGGTGGCTCGGCCCCCTGTCGTCCCTTGTTGCTGGTTTTTGCTGGTTTTCTCTGCTTTGTCCCGTCTTCGCTTCTTTCCGCGACGTTTGCTCAATTTGAAGTTATTTCCTACAAAACATAAATAAAACAAGTAAAAATCATAAAGATTAAGTTATTATACAAGCTAAAAGTGGGTGAAAGAGACACATAAAATAGGACAATTTATCGCCTAACAAATCTCATGTCAGTTTATGTGATTTAGATTTGGCCCTAGCTAGTGCACTTGTAGTCCGAACACATA
The DNA here is from genome assembly GCA_017589665.1 of Selenicereus undatus. Classification (NCBI taxonomy): domain Eukaryota; kingdom Viridiplantae; phylum Streptophyta; class Magnoliopsida; order Caryophyllales; family Cactaceae; genus Selenicereus; species Selenicereus undatus. The sequence goes on from JACYFF010030971.1 coordinate 42,905, forward strand.
ATGATACCAAGGAGGAAGCTAAATATGCTAAATTTTTTTTGTGGGTCTTACATTCTCCATTTCACCAAAGTAGTTGAAATATTGTTGACCTAATAAAGGATATAGTATAAATTTTCTTCATTCGTAACACTCAGCTCAAGATCTTACTTAAGAGAACAAATATCAAACAAACATACCATTTGACCGAATGCCAAATTGAACATATCCTTTTGTTTGGGCCAATCCTCAATTGCCAAATATTAGGCTTAGAAGGGGACCTACTTACTGGTGATAAAAAATTACCATAATTTGTAATGTTAGATTATATTCCAAACAGATTAATTGACGCATGACATACTTGACTAAGAAATTCAGAGCTCTTGTCTCCGCCGGGTTCTCTTTAATAATTGATTCAGACAAATGGTTTCAGGGAAATCATATTCTACATTTCTACTATCAGATCGATTTAGAGCATAATTAAGTATACTAGCTTATCTAAAAAGATTAGAATCGCCGCCTAATTAGGAAATAGATTTAAAGGACAAAGCCTATATCATATTTGGAGGAGCGCATACTCCCCTAAGTCATAGTAGTGTCACATATTAAAATTGATTTATATGACAAATACACGGAGGAAAAATATGCATACTTGGTAAGTGAGAATACATACTCCTAGATATATGATATATATTACTACTAAAGGCAGCCATGCACTCTTGTGTCCTACGTGGGGATTAGATTTGGGCAGTTGGAGTGTCGAGAAGCTTACTTTGTGTTTAATTTCATTTGCCCTAGAAATTCTCTTTGGGTTATATATTCTTTAAGAGTAGTGATATATGTCTTGCTTTAAGACACTCGTAATTGTCTTACCTTATCATAAATTAACATGTTTTACGATTTAAAACTACAATTTTTTAATAATTATAGTTAATTTTGAATTGTTAACCTTAAATATTCGTCGGCTATGCCGGCAAGGTATTAAATAATACCCTAATTGCATTAACTCCTTTCACGAGTACATATGATATGCGTGTTTTTAAAATGTGATAAATTATGGATAAAAAAATGATTTTATACAATTTATAAGTTGTAATATACTTCAATGATTTGATCATACAATTTTTTCAATTTAAAAACATAATAGTATAATTTTTTAGTCAAAACAAGATACTTATAAGGTGTCTTGTAGCAAGACACTTATTATTTTACATTCTTTAATGCATATTCTATGCTCCAATTGCGATTGGATTGGACTTTTTTTTTTAAAAAAAAGTAAAGGAATATATTCAACTCCCCCCACCCTCCCCCACTTGTTCCCGTACGCATTATTAATTTATTATGTTTCTTTACATACAGTTACTGTGTCAGGATTCTCTTCAAAATTAAAATGATAACTAGCTAGAATCTTGTAGTCCTTTTGTTTCCTCTTTTTTTTTTTTATAATTTTCAAAATTACTTATTCATTATCGGTCATAAAATTAGCATTCTATATTTTGATAACAGAATTGTTGACAAATTAAAATTTTAATCATCCAACAATTAGAAGATCATAAAATTACAATTTTGCTTCAATTATAAAGGTCCAAATCCTTTTGTTTTTGGGGCTCCAGTCCAAATCCTATGTATAGTCAAGAGGAATATGCCATGGAGGTTCTAGGGTCCTAGCTAGGCACCCAGTCTTTGGAATTTTTTTTCTTTTGGTAAATTTACCCCCCCCCCCTTCAAAATTGTTAAATTTGTGAAGAGGTCAATTATGAAGATCAAGGGTCTACTCATTTTAGCATTTATATATAATCGTAATTGGCTAGCTGCTCTCAACTATTTCCAACTACTAGTTGTTAATCCCAACCATTCCTAACTAGACTTGAAAAATCAGTAGTTTTTTTTATTGTTATTGTTGTATTTTTGAAACAGAATCCTTCATTTAAATTAGAGAAACAAATAGATTTAATAAAATAAGTGGGTTTGTGTTTAACTAGACTTGAAAAATCAGTAGTTTTATTCATGTTTGAACTGGCTTAACTTTAACTTGGATCATATTAAAGTCGATGAGATTTACACTTAGTGTTGGTTATAAACAATATAGGACATAGAATATAGACAAAAGGGAGGTTATAGGAATATTGAGCTATCCTAATCGCTGCATGTGAACTAACCTTCAAAACCTTGAACTAGCTTGTACCATGTCAACATATGTTGATTGATTCTCTTATATATTGGTGTGGGTATCAGTTAATTTAACTGATGAAATCTCTAAAAATTATTACTAGAGACCTCAATTTAAGTCCTACATACATTAACATTTGCACCTTATTTACACGTGGAAAAAAAATCACCTAGATTTGTAACTTGTCTATTCTTGGCCAAAGTCGTCATACAAAGTTTCATTTGAAATCATGAATAATACCTATTAACATCACTGTTAAAATATCAAAGTCGATGGGAATCAGTTAAAAAAATGTTAAGTCATTTCAATTAAACCACATTAAAGTCAATGAGACTCACACATGCGTTACTTGATTGACTAAACCCTAACTGAGGCCCAAGTGCGGGTGCCAATCCTTGTCGCCACAAATTCTTTGTGAGAAAATTCGTCGACTGACAACAACCCCTGTGTTTGAACTCATATCATATGAAATTAAAATTAATTGATCTCATTGAAGCTAGAATCGATCATCACCTTAATTAGGGCTAAACGTGTCCTTGAACCTATGTTGTCCAAGTGATGATTAGAATTGGATAACCGACCTAGGCCTCCCAAAATCTCACATGTTGCTTCTTAGATTCATTATCGGTAACCTAGATCTTCATTTAATTAATTAAACAATGGCTATATGAGCATTTATCTTAATAAATGCATATTGTCTGCTCGTATATTTATATTTATTAATAGACAACATTGATTTGAGTTGTATACAACTTGCCTCTTCATGCAAATGTCATTTGAGCTTGAAGTGTGGAGTTACAAATGTTTTGCTTTATCATGCACAATTTTAAATATGGAGGCTGCTGAAATTTTAACATATAGCAACTCGCTCAAAAATATTCTGATGCCATTTTCAAAACCAACTCAACCAAAAATTTAAGTTGACAGTGGAAGGCCTAAAAATGTAATATATGCTAATGCCTTAGTAAAGACAATGCCTTTTGTTTCACCTACAGACTAACATATTATGCATTCGATAAACTGTAAGGTTGTAAGGACTTGTAAATTGTGTAAATCATCATATGATAATTGTATCTATAAAAATACAGTGTGAATACTAGCTAAGTATCTTCCCTCCAACTTGATAATTGATATATAGGAGACTGTAAAATTATTATTATTTATAATTTAATAGTTTGGAACCATCTAATTAATATGATAATCAGCACCAAATAAAGGAAGGTATCTTTTTTATGCATTCAATTATTATTATTATTATTATTATTATTATTATTATTATTATTATTATTATTATTATTATTATTATTATTATTATTATTATTATTATTATTATTTATACAGCTCATTTTATAAAACTTATTGTTCTTGGAATGTAGGTCCAATGTGCTCAAGCTAGCTAGTAAAAAAGTATCATAGTCATCCAAATCTAATATGCTTTGATTTATATAATCCTTATACCATAGAAACTTTATCCTTTGCATCTTCTTTATTATTTTTTTTAAATAATACTTTATTACCCAGCGCTCCCCTCCTTCCGTTTTTGAATCAAAGAATAACGAGGGAGTGTATGGTCTTTTCCCTTAATTCTCTTCTTATAAATTGACTTCCACATCCCAAATCCCTACCATCTACACAATACTCTTAATTAGGAAAAGCCACAAAAACTTCAACGTATTGGAAACTTCATTCTTCATACCTAAAGAATTAAGTCACTGTATATGGAGAGACTGAGCGAGTTGGCTAAGACCAAGGCAGCAGTTATCTTTGCCAAAAGTTCATGTTGCATGAGCCATAGCATCACGACGTTGTTCCATGACCTCGGGGCAAACCCTGCAGTGTATGAGATAGATCACGACCCGAGGGGCCGCGAAATGGAGTGGGCGTTGCAGAAGCTAGGGTGTAAGCCCACCGTCCCCGCCGTGTTCATCGGAGGAAAGTTCGTAGGGTCCGCCAAGGACGTGCTTGCTGCGCACCTCAAAGGCTCCCTCAAAGATATGCTCATTGATGCTAAGGCTATTTGGTTCTAGCCATCAATGTATTATGTATGCATTCATGCATGTCCTAAAACAACGGCATGCATGTCCTTATTTTTCTTTTTTCTTATTTCTTTTTCAAAGGTGAGCGGAGGGGTTAGTTTGTAGGATGTAATTAATGCAGTATATCTCAAGAGCTTTAGTTTTTATAAGCTCTTAATTGATTGCTGTATTAGTCTACCTCAAACAACAAAATGTCACTAAAAAATATGTAGGACTAATATACAACTTGAAATGTAAGAAAGTCGTATATTTGAAACTTTATGGTTTAAACATCTGCCTAGATTATGAAGTGCTTCGAACTTTAGAGGTGACAAAATTTGACCCTATCTATGAACCCAATACCTAAAAGACTCGTCATTCGATTCAACTTTTGAACGAACATTGAACCGAATTTTAAACCCAAGTCTAAAATAACTTGACTTACTTTAGACCCGGCTTAATAGTGACTCGATTTCCAAAAGTGACATGATATGAGACCTCATTAACGCGAAATGCCTTGATTCAAATTGACCCATTCTTAAACAAAAGGACGAAAACAAGAAATATAAACATAATGAGCAAGTTAATAATGCTTTTATTTTAAATATTGTGTTTTGATAGTACAATTTATTTATGTATGCTTAAAAAGGAGGGATCATGGTTCATAAAGTTGAGATGAACTTGTAGGCTAAAGGATCATGGATTATAGGATTTGAAAACAAAGTAAATATTACAAATTGCTAATTAATCCACATTCTACATTTCTACCCAAGAAAAAAAATGGCCCAACCCTAACCTATCCTGACCCAACAATATTGAAGACCCAAAATGTTTATCCAATTGCTCTTATTCAAGATATGATAAAATTATTTATGTACGAAGTATCTATACTTTAATGCAATGTACAGGACCCATGCTTAAAATATTTTAGTACCATGCATTTATGAGTTATTATCATATACCCTCCATATTAGGGTAAATTTCTAAACCACTGTTTTAAAAATTATCATCTAAATATCTTTACCTTAAAAATTATTATCATATGACCTTCAAAGGTACCTTTATATGTGAGGGAGGTTAAACAATAATAAATTTTCTGTAGATGATAACAATTTTTAAAGTGAAAGAGACTAAATAATAATTTCAAAAATAATGAATTATAAATAATATTTACCTAAATATAAAATGGATATACGATAATAATTCTTATAAAAAAATGAGAGTGATGTATAATGGAATGATAGTATGATACTGTAGGTACCAGTTTAGTCTCCCATTCAATTGTACTTCAATGCCTCGAGACAAAGGTAGAGATCTTTTGCAAATTGCAAGGAATTTCCTTTCAACGACGGGGAAAAAGTCAAAAAAGCAAGCACCACAGAATTACCGGCGGAATGTATATAAGGCTTGATTTTCCAAAAGAATGCAGAAATGGAACTTTAACAGTTAAAAAATCACACAGAATTTATCCTTTTGACACTGAAAATGACTTGAAATGACGTGGACTAAAGCTCCAATGCAAGTCTCACATATTTTGGCCCAAGGGAATAACTGAATAATGTGGCTGAAAAATAGTGGGAAAATATTATTGCAGTTTTCTAGTCACACAAAATACGTACGGATAGATGCCATAGCAATTAGCAGAATGCAGCTAAGCTGGAATTTGGAGAGGGAAGTTTTTGCAGAGAATATGTGCTTTGTCTCAGTGATGTTGGGTCGGTGAGAACACGAAGAAAAATGGCAGCCTGGATTTGCATGCCTGTCTTCATGTCTCTTCATATCTATTCGATCACTTTCGGTAGAGAACATGTTCATTTGTGAGAACTGAGAAGAGTGCAAAAGACTCACATTTAGGCTCTGAAAAATTTTGACAGAAAGAAAAAATTTTGGAAAATTAAGTAACTTTTTTTCTTGTGTTTGATTTAGAGAAAATTACAAAGAAAAAAAAATACAGAGAAAAATTAGCTGAAAAAACTATTAGAAATAAGTGATAAAATTTTCCTCATAAATTTGTGAGGAAAGTTTGGAGAAAGTTTTCAAAAGAATTCTCAACTCCCTCCTCACATTGCTTAGATGATATCAACATGATTCAAGTAAATCATTAACATTTAAATTTCTCATTGAAGTTCTTGTATTTCTTCCCCAATTCAAACAAGAGAAAAAAACTCACTTTCTCCCTAGGTTTTTTTTTTCCCTTCACATTTTTGCCTTTAACTTTTCTTTCCACCAAATTTTCTAAGGATCAAATGAAGCCTTAATGTCTTGTGTTGACTTAAAAATTATATTTTTATACATTAAATTGAAAAAATATGATAGGATTGAATAGTGAGATTATTTTTTTAGCTCAGATTGTGCGAAATAAAGCAAAAATACATCTTTAAATTTTCTCTGCTTCTTTTCTATAGAATAGTAGGTAGTCTAAAATTTTCAAATCTAGGGTCTAACAGAATCACTCTTTCTGTAAATTTTGCAATTAAGAGGTAAGACTAGTATCAAACTCTTCACACCTTGCCTGTTAGCGGGATTTTTAGGATATTGAATTTGGATTTAGACTCTTTCTAATATGCTTGAAGGCAACATTTTTCGTTGATATGTTTGAACAAATCATTAATTAATTATAAGAGAACTGTATAAAGAATCTAATGTAACGTTTTATAGTGCTAATAGTATAAATTTATAGTATACCCATGCAACCAATTGTAAAAAGAGATTACACTAGCAAGGAATCAGATACATCATACAAGGCATTGGTCCTTTCAAAGAAGCTAACCAAGGAAACAATATAATCGAGTGATCTGCTACGTGCTACATGGTTCAGACTTTCCTAAGGTGATGCGGAAGAAGTTGACTCAAGCGTGGGGCGCCCCCCCCCCCAAAAAAAAGGGGCAGGAAAGAAAAGAAAAGAAAAGAAAAGGGTTCATTGACTCGACTCAAGCACATCGATCGTAATAGATTGGTCTCTCTTAGCTTGGTCCACAATTTCCAGTCAACTTTTAACATACGTTTAGTGGTGTGCTGCAGAATCATATTGAGGACATAGTGCACAAGCCCCTTGGGGCAGAATCTAAGCAATTTTTTTTTTTTGGGAATAGTAAATAAATGTCATTGAACTTTCTCAAAGTAATAAATACAAAACTGACCATAGTATATCTTACATATCGACCCTATTTTGACAAACAGTTATTAGTTGTTAACTATTAGCTGTTTAAATTAGTTGTTTATATAAAAAAAAAACTATTTGGTGAAATTAACTGTTTCTAATAAAATTGTGAGATAAAAAGCTAATACTCCAAAAAGTTATTTAAAAAAGTTAATCAAATTAGTTTTTTCAAATCAACTTTTTAATTTGGACTCAAAAAGCTCTTCCAAAAAACTATTCTATTAAACACCTAAATTAAGGTTTTGACTAAGTCAAGCAGCTAACTTTAATTCAAAAACCTCTCCAAAAAATTATTTACCAAACACCCCATCAACCAAATCACTCAATGACATCACAATTAATGCCTAGCTCTCAGAAATGCCATAACCTGAATATGTCTCACAATATCCCCAACTGCTCGCAAGCAATATTGAAATTTTCTCAGATTACTTTTCCTCCATAGTTCATAAACTGTGCAGGCTAACAAGGTAACGTTCTCCTTGATTTGTAGGCTCTCGAGTTACCCTTACATTTGCTTGTAAGCCATTGAATCTCCTGCCTAAGATTCTAGCGTCCAGACTGTTGCTCTGTCCACTATAACATTGGTTTCCACACAGGACAAAGAGATAGGACATTTGGAAAGTAGATGCAAATGTAGATTTTAGAACGAAACTAACTTCGCCCTTTTCCTGTACAGATTCAAATTGGATATACATAGGAAGAAGTGTAAACAGAACTATCTGTATGTCATATACATGCATGATGAGGATTAGTGCTGTTCTCGCGATCTACATGTAGCTACATTAGTTTAGTCAACTGTTTCTAATTTTTCAATCAACAAAGCAAAAACTTTAATATTTGACCGTGTAGGTCCCATGCTTCAGATTAGATTTAGACAGTGGCATAGCCAGCGTAAGATCAGTAGGGTCAGCCGATACCCCTCTAAAAAAAAATATATATACGTTTGAGAATAAAAAAAAACATAGAAGTTAACTATATATTTTAGATGTGTTAAAAAGATACATGAAACCTTCCTTGCTTCAGCAGTTTAGGTGCTTGATTTGTGAGTTAGCTTGTGTTTGAGATTGCGGGTTTGAATCCTCTATCCATCCCTTTTTTCGTTTTATTTTTTTCATTTTTTTTAAGCCTCCAGTACTCTTCCTATGTTTGTTCAACAATTTGAGTCCTCAACTCTCTCTTCCAACACCCCTATCCGAAATTTCTAGTTTCGTCACTGGATTTAGAATGATGTTGTGCTTTAAAAATGAAGTATTCTAAATGTTCTAATCCAACATATTATTGAAAAGTAGACAGAAACAAACATCTTTAATTTAAGATCTCATATCTAACCAATCTCATATGACTTTAATTAATTAAATGAGTTTGAATAATCACTATGTCTTATATGTTATATTTCAACACTGTATTGTGAATAGCGACGTGAGGGTACATATATCAGTCACAAACACAACAGGCCCTACCATTTTTCTAGTTACCTTAAAAAAAGAAAATCACTGAAGCTTCTCCATTACGATTTGGAATTGGAATTGGAATGTTTCCTAGTCGCTCACTTGCATAGGGGACCTGCTTAGGAGCATCTCTCTTTGCATATCTCATCGTGTTTGACTTACTCGATCTCCCTTTTATCCTCTAATTAAAGCAAAATTCCAACATTATCCAAATTGCCATCTTCACAATATGATGCCTTCAATTCATTCAGACACATAAATTAAAGAGGCAAATGCATTTCCAACATTTGGGCACATAGATAGTCATAGTATGTCAAACCAGAATGAGCTAGGGACCATGTATGCATGCATGCATGCATGGAAAGCTATTCAATGGAATTCGAACAAGAATCTATCGATGCGGAGATTATCATCTTGAGAAGAATAACGCCCATGCATAATCACCTACGTCACCAGATGCTCGATTGATAGATGCAAACTTATCCAGATTATTGACCAACATAGATAGATGCATGCAGATGAGGGTATATACGTAAGCACCTCCTATGATGGCCGCTCGGCCCGCTCTCCTCTTCAAAGGCCACGGTCTAAGAACGTTTGCTTAGTTACTCGGAGACACGTCAGATTGTTATAAAGGGAATAAATTCTATGATTTGATCAGATGACAAAGACTAAGGAGCACCAATACTCAACTCGTTCTCTCTGTTTTTCATTTTTAATTTTTTTGGGGCTTACAATAAGTCATTCTAATCTTATTGGACATCCAAGATTTTTTTTATATTAAAAGAATATTACATTGCTCCGAATACATATCTAACAATATCTAACATCACTATCTAAGTTATTACTGATCTCAAATTAATTATTTAATCTCATATATGTTGAATATTCTAGCAGTTATGACAATAACTATGAAAGATCTTCCAAGAGCCGCATGTTATTTTCCTCCTGTGCTCCCTGCCCTAATTAATCCACTTTCCTGTTCATATTTGAATTATACTGTATGCGTTTGCGTGTCTTTTTCTCTCGGTCAAACCTGGACGTCCTTTAACCTGTGAACCATAACTGCCCTTTTCCAAATGGTCAAATGACAAGACCGTCTGCCGGCTCGCCACCAACATAGGCCGCGTCTAATTGGTCAATTCCTGATTCCATGAACATCCACATTATATTTCGAACTCAATGCCAATTCGAGCTCCGATAGAGAGGGTTTTTATTTTTTTAGGGGAAGAGGGGGTGGGGGGAGCAAGCCTAGTGAGAGTTTATGACAATTTTGAAAATTATTTTTCAAAAAAAAAAAACATTGGTCATTACTATTGTTTAGACTTCTATAATTGTTCAAAATTGCTTCATTTTTTTTGAAACACCCAAAATAAAAAGAAAAAAAATTCATTTTGTAATAGATTCAAGACAACGATGCCCCTCCTATTTTTTTTGTTTTTATTTGTTACATCGCTCTTCGACAACAAATGCGTATATCTCTCCCTAATCTAAAGGGTTGTGCAATAGGGTTGCATGTAACGGCCCTTGGGTAGGTTGGAACAATTAGACGTGCATTATCTTACCTTCAAAACTACAAAGAGGCGACTTTCATTAATTATATTGATTACTTAATGTTTTTGCAATAAAGAATTATAATATTGTATAGTTTAATGATTGACATTTTTCATAAATTAAACGGAGAAAGTAAAATAGATGAATTGAAAAATAAACTTATTATTGAAATGTTGGACAGGACTTCAAATTTATCATTTAAGCACCGAAAATCAAAGATTCGTTAAACAATAGTATAGTCTGTAGCTCATACTATGCAAGTAGTGGGGACAAATACCATTTCATAGCATGAAAATGTCAGGATAACATCACATCAATAAAGGGAGAAAACTTCCTTATATGAGTGGGTTACAAATTAATGTCTACACCAGGGAGAATATATCATAATCCATCTTTATGCCTGAAAAATTTGATGAAAATGGCTCACTTGAAGATATTTTTAGCGTAAGTTAAATTGCCTTGAAATTTTTTGTCCTTTTCTCAAATAATAGGGCATGTAAATACACAAGTGTTATAGATTTTTACATCTTCCGGGTACAAGTGTAAATATTTTAGAGAAAGGGATGTCATATTAATTTTGTTTCTTTTATAGATCCCCACAGATTATTAGCTAGCTGCACTAGTTACACATAAGTGTTTGATTATGCATATACAGTACTGGAGTAGCTAGTAATATCTTGTATTAATTTGAAATGCTTATGTATGTGTATGTTCTTAGTTAACTTGTTTACTTTGAGACGTCCGTACATATGTACACTTAGCTTCCAAGTTCCAATCTTTAGAATGTACGTAGGGATCTTGACTGTTGATATAAATATTAAGAATTACGGAGTTCAACTTTAGACCTTTGGAGTCTTTTAGCTAGTTTACTTATAATTAAACCGATATGATTTTACAATTTTAAGGGCCTTCGTACTCTGAGGTCGATCAATTCAACTCTATATGTTTCCACTTGGTAGCCCGACCGTTGACCTCAATCGTTTGGGAGGTAAAGCCTCGACTTAAGATTCTCAGTTTGTACGACATGATTGAATTGATTGCTTAAAATCCATTGGCCTTAGATGCAAGTTGGTTAAGAACAAGAAGATTGTAGCTAGTCTGTTGCATTTTTGTACCTTATCCTTATCCTCCAAATATTTCCCTCCCCCACTGCCTTTTCCAACACATCTTTTGATTTTTCCCACTTATAAATAACCGCGAGGAACTGACACTGCAATCAGCACCACCAACATAAACTCTAAAACACTCTGAATAACTTCAAGTTCTGACTTTTGATCATACTCATCCTTCATCTTTCATTGTAAGATGGAAAGGGTGAGTGAGCTAGCCAGGACAAAGGCGGCAGTGATCTTTGCTAAGAGCTCATGTTGTATGTGCCACAGCATCCAGTCCCTTTTCCATGATCTTGGAGCCAGCCCTGCGGTCTATGAGCTAGACCACGAGGCTCGAGGGAGAGAGATGGAGTGGGCCCTACAGCGGCTAGGGTGCAACCCTACTGTCCCTGCCGTGTTCATTGGTGGCAAGTACGTTGGGTCAGCGAGGGATGTCCTTGGAGCTCACCTTAATGGCTCTCTCAAAGATATGCTTATTGAAGCAAAGGCTATCTGGTTTTAATGATGATGGAAAGAAGCTAGGAAACTAAAGTTTCACATACTATCAAGAGCTTTCATTTTTTTCTATGAGCTTTTGATAGGAGCAATCAATGATCTCAATTTTCCAAGCTTTGTGCTAATTAGCATGTCTCCTTTACCTTTCATCTGTGGGTGTCAAACTTGGTTATTTGCATTGTCTAATATTCAGTACAAGTCCAATTAGCTATTGAACATGCTCCTTTTTGAAAGTTTGTGCAGGTTTTTGGTCGAAATGTTCACATTTATATCATAATGTCGAGTTATTTAACATGTGTACTTAGGTAAGGTTAAATGAAGAGTCCAAACAACAGAAATTCTACTAAGGGTGAACAAAGATACCAATCCAAAATGGAGCAACTGTGCATAAAAGTATTGTGAAGTTGTAGTTTTCACAAGGAATCTACTTTTGCTTTGTAGTCAATCATGCAAGGTTTTTTTTTTTTTTCCCCTTAATTTGTTTTGACAACGGATAATAAGACAACGTCATATCCTAAAGGATGCTTCTCCTATTAAGCTTGCTAGATGATAAGGCTTCCCAAATGTGACATATATATAAGAAACAAACGGAGTAACATTAGGGGCTAGCTTCCTGAAAATATATACATTACACACTTCCTACGTGTGTATCTTCGATTGCACTATTGCCAAAATCTGGGTCAAGCAACCTTCACAAAATAATTTGATATTTGAATTAATCTATAGTGTTAGGAAGCATTCCTGCTCGTTATGTGAGCCTTTTCTGTAGAAGTCCAAACTCCTTGATCCTCATCAATTTGAGCCAATCCATTATTCTATAAATTCCTTGGCTTCCCCTTAAGAGTTTTTTTGCACTTAACACCCTTCATATTTTCAATCTTAACAATTTCTATTCAATTTTCACTATCCTTAATCATTGATGCCTGTTTAATGTAGGAATTAGGATCCAACGCCAATGAGGTGATTAAAAGGCAAATAAACAACCTTGAATCATCTCAACTACCCCTCTTTTAGTGATGGCAGCATGGCACTTTGAAAATTACTTAGGCGAGCTAAAAAAATTTCAAAAATCCTAGAGAGAGAGAGGGGGGGGGAGAGTAAGTTCGAGAGAGTTTTCAAGTAAAAGATGGTAAGTTCAAGTAAAAGATGTTTTTTAATGAGAGAGTGAGGAAAAATTCGTCTAATTCCATCATTTCATTGTGATAAAGGACGCAAAAATACAATTGTTCAAACAAAAACATTAGATGAAAGCAAGATGGTAATTCGTCATCCATTATCATTTTTTTTCAAACTCTAGCCGAAAACTTACTAAAATTATATATCAGTATTGAAAGCTACGAGGTTGTCAAAATTAAGTAGAATATATTAAGATTGAAATAACTAATATCGTAAATCAAAAAGATGCCAAGTGTAAAAAAATCATTTCCCTTGAATGTTCAATCAGAAATAAAAATAACACGGGCTCGGTATTAATTGCCAGTTTTTCAAAGCCGTCATTTCCTTTCTAAACGATTGTTACCCGGGGTGGACGGAGGCATTTGGCAATAAAAATGCTTACATTTTCTAAAAGGGCTCCATTAAAATTCATTGCTATTACATTATTAAACCCTAGTATACTTAAAATTTGGAAAATTTGAATAACATTTTTGGATCCACAACTAACACAAATTAAACTTTACTACGTACCTTCTTAATTGATTTAGATACTTATTTGAATAATATTTTTGGATCTACCACTAAAACTTTTGAGACTTTAAGGCCTTCTTAGCATAATCAATTGATGCACATTAATAAGTTTCCCACTAGAGTGCGCTACTTGTTGCTTAAATATAATGGTTGAAATGCCCCCCATTAATCATGAATCACTGATGGGCGATGACACAAGCTTTGGGAACTAACCAGAATTTTGCTGCCTTGCAGGACTCAAGTCGAGGGTATACATATATTACATCCACGGGTCTCAGGTCTTCAACAATCAAGTAGTAGGAGCTGTTCTTAAAATTTTGCCAATGGATATATTAGCTTGAATACAACAATCAAGTAGTACGAAATGCTCTTAAAACCAAGACTAGTACTCACCCTAGTTGACATACAACGCTTATATGTAATCCCGGGTCTATAGATTCAGGAAATGTTCAAGTGAATAAAATAAAATGATTAACTTGATACAATAGATTGTTAAAGTATATAAAACAAAATGTTCAACCCTATAAATTGGAGAAACAAGAAACAAATAAAATATCAAAAAAAAAAGTTGAAAAAAAAAAGCCAGCAAAGTGCAAATTCGAGTCTGTCACTTCGATAATGAAAGGTCGTAGCAAATGCACTAGCCGCTAAGCATGTAGGCGACCCACATCTATGCACATTTTGACCAAAACAAAAAAAAAGTATCCGAGTCCATAAACTTGTGCCTATGATATAATTTGTTGTTGGCATAAGCCCAACACTAGCCAGTCGGCAATTAGGCCAAAAAACATGTATTGTACATACTTTGCCTTTCAATTCTTGTCCTAAAAATTAACATGATAGGAAAACTCAAATCTACCAATATATATATATAAGAGCTATCATGAACATTTTTAATATGATGATCTGGTCTTCCGAAAAGAATATCGGGAATTATATATTCTATCCAACATAAAATCGCAGGTCTGCCAACACTCAATGTGTGTAAATCTATTTTTAACACTTAATTATTGGAATTATTATTTAACCCTTCAACTTAAATATTGTTATTATATGCAAGAAAAATAATATTATTTAATCCGCTCATTCCACAAGTTTTTGATTAAAAGTTAGACCATATAATAACAATATTTAAAGTTACGATGGATAAACAACAATTCCGATAGAATTAATCTTTATAGCGACGGATTATATATAAATCCATCTCTATAATCGATGAAAATGCCAATAGAAGAGCAGTGATTACATATTATGAAACGAAGCGGCGGATTTAGGGATGAAATAACTAATCTATTGCAGTGACAGAAAAATCTTTTCAAGGTCAGTGACGGATTATTTTGTTGCTGATATTAAACACAATTACTTTTTACATTTATCAATGGATAATTCCGTCGCTAAGTGATGAAAAAATAATTTTTCAATGGAGCGATGAAATAATCCGCTGTTGCGACGTTCTTTTAATGAACCAAATCTGGTTCATTTTGCTGGACAACCACAAAGAAAGAAAGAGCGAGTGGGAGAGCGAGAGTGAGAACGAAAGCAACGAGGACACACTACCAGTCACTGACTATGCCGCTGCAGTCACCACCTGCCGCCGACGTCTTCGCCAGTGTTTTTCTCCTCCTATGACTCTTAAGTTTGTCAATTTTCTTCCCAAATTTGATTTAGGTTTTAATTGTCACAATTTATGGAATTAAAGTTTGATTCTTAATTGTTAATTCATATCTACATTCAATTGATGAAATTTGTATTGAATGGTTGCTCAAAATTGCTTCCTGCACTCCTTCAATGTATTCTATGGTTTTGTTGAGATTGATAAAAATCAATGGAAGAGAGAGAAAAAAAGACAAAGGAAGTTAGAAAAAAGTTTTGAAAATGGAATGAATGTTTCAAAACTTAATTTTAGGCAAGTTTAGGAGTAACATGAATGGAGGAGTGAATATTTCCTTGGTTGGAAATTTTCCTAAATTCTTATAAATAGGAGTATTATTTATCTTTGAAAAAACACACACAAAGGAGCTACACAAGACACCATCAGAGAAAATACCAAGAGTGAGCTTGGTGAGAGTGGGTGAGAGTAGGGAGCAACTAGTAATTAGTTGCGGGAAAACACATCTAGGTAGAGGGTGTAGGAAGGGTCTATTTATAAGTGTTGGTAATTAACACTTGTAAATAGGAAGAGTTGTTTGTATATTGTTCAAGAATAGTAGAAATATAATTTTTCTATCAAATTCCTCTTGTGTCAGTTTTATTTATTTTATCACGTTCTTGATAGTTCTCGAACCTTACGCGCTTAAAACCCAACAGATTTAGATAACTTTGACATGTTTTGGTGAAACTTTGGTGCTCAAGTTTGAATATGTTTTTAGATATCTAAATATGAAATTTTGAAATTTGATATTTAAATTTTCATAAATTGAGGTTTCAATTCTTAAATTTGAAATTCAAATTTGAAAATTTAAGATTGGAAGACTTCTCCAAAAGTCCCTATTTTTTTAAAAATAACTTAGCGATGGATTTTCCATTGCTAATTCCAGTTAGCGACCAATAGTAGATCTGTCGCTCCATTGGCGCTAAGCCCTCTCCCGATCTCCCAAATATCTATCGCTGATTTCGTTGCCACTCACTGACGAAATTCATTCATTCCGTCGTTGTTTGGTTAGCAATGAGCAAATAAGTGAACGACACTTTCCGTCGCTATGTCCGTCGAGGATCTAGAAATTCCGTCGGTGTTTATACTTTTTCAATTCCGTCGCCTTTTCTGTTGCTATTTGAACTTTATTTTGTAGTGATATATATACAAATAAGATTTACCAACGTGTAGACAGTTCAAATCTAAAGTTAAGAAACTAAAGGGGGAGACACATTAAAAAGTGGCAGGAGGGGAGTGATGAGAGACGCATTGAAACGTTCAATTTATATACCCGAAATGTATGGTTAAAGAAAGGGTCTAGAAAATGTAACTGTATATATTACCGAAGATAAACCCTTTTGTTTTATGAAGAGCTTATTGCTTTAAGTGTATATGCCCAACTGCAGCAATCATAGAACAAATGCTCTCCTGTGAAGTTTTCTAAGCATGTAAGTGTCGATGTTTCTGAGCATGGAAGTGGCTAAAGTCCAATGCTAATTTTCCACATCAGCTGTGGTATGTGGCATCTTCATGAATCATGAAATGGGCATATAATATGGGAAAGAAATCTCTCTTTGAGCGGCCGAAAAAAGGTAGATTCCCAACCAACTGAATAATTTTTGGGACTAGTTAAATTCCTTCTATGGTAACCCACAGAATCTGAATTGGCTTATTTTCCAAGCCAAGGGAGAATGGCGGCTAGATAATCTCATAAAACCAGTAAACATAAAACATCACATAGAGAAGAATTATAACATCCTATGATTTACACGAGATTCACGTAATAACCTAACCTATGCTCCTAAAAAGTTCACTTCCTGAGTTTTCATACAATGTAAGGTTACCTTTTTGTATTATTTTTAACGGCTTTCCACTTTCATGAGAAAGAACTACTCGTCTATTTTGTTACATCATGTAAATGATTGGAGGTTTAAAATCATTTGATACAAAAGCTAATGCACAAAAAAATAATTAGAAAAGTTTAAATTATAAGAAATAAAGCTAAAAACCGCGAGGAGACCATGCTAAGCTGAACTTTAATGGTTCCTTGGTCAATAATAATGCTACCATGGGTTACATTATGTGTTGGCAATGGAACCATGTTATGAGTTTGAGCATCCGACCTTGGCTTTATTTCTGTTTTAATTGCAAAAGCTAACAGTGCTAGTTTTTAGAATATATGAATTGAAGGTGACAACAAGGTCATCATTTAGGGTGTTAAATTAAAGATAGAATCGAACCACCATCGCAAGTTGATTTCATCATCGATGATGTCATCCATCTTGTGAATCAAGCTGCCAAGATTCTCATCTACCACACCGTTAGAGAAGATAATAATGCAGCAGACTAGTTAGGTCATTTTGATCATTCAATCCCATCCCCTATCGTTTGGACTTCTAGCTCCTCACCCTCCCTTTCTTCGATTTAAGCGGATGATAACTTAGGGAAATCCCTTGAGATTAAGAAAGATCGCCTAATCATATGTTTCTATTTACCCATTTCAAAAAAAAAAAAAGATTCTCTCACACCTACCATTAAGTTCAATACCATGGTCGTATATATTCAAATTGATCAGCTAGCCCCCATCTATTAAGTTTATGATATCTTAATACAAAAAAGAACTCCATAAAAGCTTAGATTGATAGTTGAAATCTCAAGAATTAGATATTATACGACATGCACTACGACAAAGTTTAAAGTTTGGGCCGCAAAGGATGAAATATTTGTGGTTAATTCATTGGTTCATTCCAATAGTAAATGATACTACAATGCGCTGGATTTGAGAACTTGCAGATTAAAGAATGAATTACCCTTGAACAAAGTCGGCTTTATATCTAAGGGACTTTCCAGACATTTTACAATGCTGTGATGATACTCAACGCAACTTCTTCAACCCACAAGGAGTCACTGTCATGCAAAACCATCAGGAGAGGAGCATTTTTCTTATCCATAACTAGATCTCAACTTCTTTTTTATCCATTACAGGGCATTCAGTTACCTTTTCCAGATTAAATAATGCATGTTAATCCACAAATATCTTCACCTCTTATAAATTCAGCCAAGATATGTCAACCACCCACCCTCACATTCAGCTAGAACACAAGCTTCTTCCTTAGCTTGTTCTTCTTACTCTCTCCTTAGCTAATTCTTTTTTCATAAAATGGATAGAATAAATGATTTGGCAAAGACTAAGGCAGCAGTGATATTCACCAAGAGTTCATGCTGCATGTGTCACAGCATCGAGACGCTTTTCTATGAACTTGGGGCAAGCCCAGCAGTGTATGAGCTGGATCGCGATCCAAGAGGCCGAGACATGGAGAGGGCCTTACAGCAGTTGGGCTTTAATCCAACTGTGCCCGCTGTCTTTATAGAGGGAAAGTATGTGGGCTCAGCCAAGGATGTGCTTGCTGCTCATCTTGATGGATCTCTTAAAGATCGGCTCATTCAAGCTAAAGCTATCTGGTTCTAGCAATAGCAGAACAAACTTATGAATGAACTAAAGAAAAAAAGCATATACTCCATGCACCAAGAGCTTTCGTTTCTCATAAGCTTTTTGTAACTTCAATTGCAAGAGAATACACTGTTTCTTTCAAAGATCTAGGATTATTATGTCGCGGTTGATACATAAAAAATTGATGTGTCTTGGAACTTTGAGCACCTACATCAGATTCAGCAAGTAAGATGGTAAATATCTTGCTAACAAGAGGTTTTTTAGTTGGCTTATCTTGACTTAAAAATTACATGATTATGCATTAAACAGAAAAATAAATTGTGTAATTGATTGAATAGTAAGAAGGTATTACAACTTATAAATTGTGTAAAAAACAGTTTTTAAATCATTAAAATATATTAGTTATCAAATGTAGACACGAATTAGTCATCAAATTAATCTGTTTAGTACCAAACATTTTGTTGCTGGAGTAGAAACCGAATGGATTCACGCTCAGAAACCTAGTTTTGATATGGCTTTGAATTTACTTGCGACGCTCGCACAATTTGTCTCTATATTCGGTTGCTACATTCACACATTTCATGCAGCGTTGTGAATATTTAGTATATTATTCACCAAAATGAAATATCAAGTGTCCCTGATCATGCTAAAGTGCGGGCCAATTAACATGGGTACTTGAGCGAAAATAAGGTGTTGGGGAATATCACACATGAGTAAAGAAGTCCCACATCGTAAATT
>JACYFF010030972.1:0-15436 GCA_017589665.1 Selenicereus undatus
TTACTCATGTGTGATATTCCCCAACAATCTCCCCATCACGCATGAGTCTCTTCTTTTGGTCTACTGTCCATTGTTCATCAGTCATCTTCTCGGGTTTCTGGTGAGGTCCTTACAGAACCTTCCATAACCCATGCTTGATGAGAACTGCTCTCATCTGCACCTTCCAAAGATTAAAATTAATCTCCTTATCAAATTTCTGAATATCAACCTTCATAATTGAAGACATCTTAAACCAAAGCTCTGATACCACTTGTTAGGAAATTAGAGCAAACTAATAGCAGAAGCAATAGGATGAAACAGATATTCAGAAATTTAAAGAACGATAATAAGAACAAAGCAATGACACAATAGATTTACGTGGAAACCTAATGTGGGAAAAAACCACGAACAACGATGTTAGGAAAAAACCACACAGTTTTAATATTTATAAACCCCAAGTGCAAGGTGTATCGTTGAGTACTTGGGGTGTCGTCCGCAGGGAATTGTGTTTTCAACTACCAGAGTTCACTAGAGCGTATCAATCTAGGCCAGAGAGAGAGTGAAGGAAGAAGGACTAAACTACTAAAACAAATAAACAAAAAGGGACTTGGGTTTATGATTTCACCAAGTGATGGCCCAGTAATCAAGACGAGTCCTAACCTACCCAAACCACACTTAAGAACAAGAGATGATCGGTTGCACCATCAAAGACCACCCAAGCCCTCTCTCAAGGGTCATGAGCTAGTCTAATTCGCGTAACCACCTACTGTCGTGGGGTTAGTCGAATTAGACCACAAAACTAGCAACACCGGACCTAGCTCGATTCGGATACTACTTTCGTGTCCCGAACTCGGCTATTCCCTCTCCCACACTAGCTAATTGACCTCACCTCTCAGCATAAGTCAATCGCCCAAAAATATGGATGAAAGCTCTCTCAAGCATTTCATCGAACACTTGGCGGGCGTGAGGAAAAACTCTAAGTTCTAGGCATAGATTGGGTATGGTTAGGCCACATACAAGACTAATTAGCCATCAAGAGGCTAATTACAACCCAAGTCCACAAATTCTAACAACAAAACATCACAAACATATGAAAACCTAAACTAACAACTAAGAACATAAACTTGAAGAACAGAACAAAGAGAATGAAATAAAACAATTCTAAACAACTAAATAGCATGAATCAACAATGAAAACTAAACATATAAACTAAACAAATCGAATTCAGGAATTAAACTAACAAGAATCAAAACAAGAACAAAAGCGTAAAATAAAGAGAGAGAGAAAGAGAGAGAAAACTTAGGCTTGAATTGATGAAGGAACTTGAAATTCAAAGGTTGAATCCAACATTACAATCTTCAAAACCTAAACTAATCCTCCTATTGAGGTTTTTATTTGCTAAAACCTAAACTAATCTAATCTAAAATCGCCAAAGTGAAGACCTAAGCGAAACCCGAACGACCCCCCTCAAACAGATGCCCGAACGAAGCTTAAATAGAAACCGAGGCGTTCGACGAACTGGGGGGAGGCACGGTCGTGCCACCTACGCACGGGCACCCGTGCGTGTCTGGGGTAGGCACGGTTCAGGAGCACGGTCGTGCGTTCAACCGTGCGCAGCTTCTGGCTTCAAGGCACGGCCGTGCGTATCCTGCAACTGGCCGTGCGCTCCCTGATTTGTCCAGTTTTTGCCGGTTTTCGTCGGTTTCCGCTGTTTTTCTTCGTTTCGTCCCATCTTCGTCCCTTTTCGCGACGTTTGCTTGATTTGGAGTTATTTCCTGCAAAACATAAATAAAACAAGTAAAACTCCTAAGAATTAAGTTATTATACGAGCTAAGAGTGGATGTAAGAGGCACGTAAAATGGGTGAATTTATCGTTCATCAAACGACGAGCACAATCAATCCACTATATGAGTAGGGAGAGTACAAAACTATCACAATCACAACAAGTGATTCGATCCAATAACAGAATTACAACATCTCTTGTAATCTCTCTCAAAGTCTCTCTACCTCTCAATGTGTTTAGGGATTCATGAGTGATTTTAGATCCTATGCAAGGCCCTTTTATATAGGCTCCAGAACTTCAGGGTTTTACCCCTAGAAGAAAACCCTAGCCGCCAAGAAAACTGTACGCCGAAGCAAACCCTAGCCGCAAGAGAAAACCTGCGCCCGAACTGAGCATGGCACGATCGTGCCACGTGGCACGACACCCTAGTGCAGTTTTTCTATCTTCCTTCGACGCTCCGCTTCATCGCCCTGACACGGACACGTCTGTGTCGTTTAGCACGGTCCCTCTGCGTCAATTCGTAGATTTTGGGCCACAAAACCCAACAATCTCCACCTTGGACCGAAATCTCCAATCACCAACTCTCTAACGCCGTCATCGAACCCCGAATAGTGACGCCCCCCAAGGGGCAATGCCCCGAAGGGCACTCAAATACTGTGAATGCCAACTAAGTCCAAGCAATGCTTAAACTTAGCTATAGGTAGGAGATTGGTCAACATATATGCAGGATTCTCTGAAGTATGAACCTTCCTCACAACTATTTCCCCTGCAGCAACTGTATCTCTGACATAGTGATAATTGACACTGATGTGCTTGGCCTTTGACTGGTAGGCATTATTCTTAGTTAGGTGGATTGCATTCTGACTATTAGAAAACACCACAGTGGTAGCCTGTGGAACTCCAAGTTCAGTAACGAGACCCCTCAACCAAGAAGCAGCAGCTTACTTAGCCTCTGTAGTAGATAGAGCTGCTATAGACTGAAGCGATGCTTTCCAGGAAATAGCACCTGCACACATAGTGAAGACATATCCGAATATGGACCTTCTCCTATCAAGATTACCAGCATAGTCAGAATCAACAAAGCCTATAACATCATATGTAGCAGCTCTGTTTCTATCAAACACCAAGCCATTATTAACAGTGTACCCTTGATGAACCTCTATTTTACACTATTTTTAGCCCGTATTTGACCTAGTTCCTTCCCCATCTTCACGCTTTATTGTGTTAAAGAAGGGTCAAATTGGCCTCCTTTTGCATGCTTTTTACTCATACAGCATCTTTCGATATTTTCAAGAATTGCGTTGAAGAAACGGAAAAATGAACAATATTTAGCAAAAAAGGAGCGCCAAGAAGGCATGAAAAGCTGCGGAAGAGCGCCGCACGAAAGTCCCACGGAACCAGACCCACGTAGCACGGCCACCCTCAACCAAGCCGGCACACTTGGCCGGGCAGCCAAGTGGCACGGTCTGGCCGTGCCAAGGACCCGTGCCACTTGTGCTGTTTTGGGGTGATGGGAGCAGCGTTTTGGCACGATGTTGTCGTGCCTCGAGGCACGACCGTGCCACCCCCGTTTTGCGTCGCGACTTAAATCTTCCTTCAGGCTGTTTTTAGGATATTCAGTTTTTATTCAGTTGTCTCTTCCCGAAAAACGTTCTTTAGGCGATTTTAGGCTTTAGTAGAGAGATATTGTTTTTCATACTTTTAAATACGCTATCGGATTGAAGCTTGTTCTACTTTTGTATTCATTCAATCAATTTCAGGTTCTTAATTCTCTCTTCTCTCTTGTTATTGATTATTTTAAGGTTTGCAATGTTTGGTAGAATTGAGATTATGGTTGTTGATTGTGAAGTGATGTGTGGCTAAATCCTTCAACTTAGGTTGGGATTGACGTCGAATATGTTTAGTTGAATCTTGTACTGGCCCAATCCATGTTCCCCATTTGTTTTGCGATTACGAATTCTGCTATGCATACCACATGCTCGATGAAATGCTCGAAAGAACATCCATCGTTTTTCTTGGGGTTTAGGGGAGCGTTGAGAGACGAAACCTTTACCTAGTGCGTCTTAGTAGACAATTAGGATTTTAACATGAAAATAGTTAAGTTCTAATTGAGATTAGAGATTGTGAATCTTGTAATCCTTCAACCTTTAGTCCTATGAAAATAGGCTACTATGCTTCTAGGATTAGTCTTCGACCCTTGAGAGAGGGATGAGATGGGCTTAATTGACAATTTATCTATTTGTGATGCATGCTTGGGAATGTGCGATTGGGTTAGTAACTGATTCACTAGCATATTCGTGCTGTTAATTCCAACCTAGGTGCTTTCTATTCTGCTATTTATTTCACTCTTTAGCTGCTATCGTATCTCTTAGTTAAAATTGTGATTGCCTAGCTTGAGTTGTTTAATTAATTCTGGCAGTTGAAGCCAAGTTCCCTGTGGATTCGACCCGTACTTGCCGGTTGCTAGCTACAACTACGCCGTGCACTTGCGGTTAATTAAAACCATAACAACCCTTCACATAGCGAAGGATCCACTTCATAGCTTCCCAATGATTCTTTCCAGGATTATGCATATACCTACTTACCACACTCACAACATGTGACAAGTTTGGCCTAGTGCATACCATAGCATACATCAAACTACCAACAACATTAGAATAAGGGACATAATAATCTGAAATGTGCCGTAAAGAGTGAGGTTCCATCCTAAAATCAATTGGCAATAGGAGGACGAGTCCACTTGACTTATATACCATGACTCTTCTTTTCAAACTCCCGATGTGGGACTTCTTTACTCATGTGTGATATTCCCAACAATCCCCCTCTCACACATGAGCTTCTTCCACACCACATCAGTGCACAAGCTCCCCCTTCAACGGAAGCCTTTACCAAGGTGTCAAGCCACCATCAAGAGCTTATCCACGTCATCGAGCCACGCTGCAGCACACGTGTTCCCGCTCGATGAACACCTGGTTGTCACTTCACCAAGCTCGTCCATGGGTCCACCATGCACTACAAAAACGTCGCGGATCCCCGACGGACAAAGCGACGCGTAAATTGGACATCGAAAAATATCAGAGAATCCGACTGAAAAGCAGGCGGGGCCCAACGGACGTCAGAAATTCCGAAGGAAAGCATTTCCGTCGGAAATTCCATGAATTTCCGACGGGTCCGAATGTGGATCTTGAGGCGTCCTCTTCCGCGTTCGGTTTTAAATTTCGAGGAGGGGTTTTTCGCCGGCATTTGCAAAATTTAGAGAGAGAAAGTCTCGAAGAGGAAGAGAGGGAGAGGGAAGAGAGAGAAAGTGAATGTTGAAGATTTTTGTGATCGGTAAGTTATTTTTTTTGTTAATACGTTGTCTAAAATTGAAATAATTAAGTTATTTGATGTTTTGTGTGTTTTAAATTTGTCGAGTGTGACCGTCGCCGTCGTGTCACCGCCGTCGCCGCTGCCACCTTGCCTGTCCCCGCCGGTAATCCGTTTGATTTTCGGCGTCTGAAGGTTAGTAGAATTGTTTCGCTTTAAAATTTTAAAATTATATTCATTTTTGTGAATTTTAATCTGGAAGTATGTTTGTTTAGTTTGTTATTTTAAATTGTTAAGTATGTTAAGTATGTTAAGCATGTGTAATATGTTTTATTGATGTGAATAATTTAAGTAAAATGCGTTCCATCATTATAAAATGTTAAATATGTTAACCATGCATGTATTTTAAAGTATGTTTGATTTTGTTTTTATTTTTGTGAATTTATGTATTTTTTGGTGAATATGCGAATAATAAGCTTTTTTTGAGACGTAGTTAGTTTTTCATATGATTTGGTTGGTTTAATATGAAATTTATTTGTTCGTAACATATGGATGTAAATTATGTTAAATTTTTATTTCATTTGTGAAGTGTATTTATTTGAATAAGTGGAATAAAATATGATAAATATGTACATTTCACCAAAAATGTTAAATATGTTAACCATGTATGAATTTTAAAGTATGTTTACATTTCTTGTTATTTTTGTGAATTTATGTATATATGTTAAGTATATATTAATATAAGTTTAGTAAGTATGTTAATGGTAATTTTTTTGCTTGGTTTTGTTTAATTAGATGATGTGTGAAATCAGTGGTTTCATTTGTTATTGTTATTTAATGAGATTTATGTAGAAAAATAATATTATTATGTGAAATTAATTATTTTTAGCATATATGTTTAGTTACATTAAGTGTTGTATTTGAGGTGTTGTGAGAATTTTTTATGATAAATAAAAAGTATTATGTATTTCTAATTTAATATGTGACGTATGTTGTTCTGAATAATTAAACAGCATGTGTAGTATGCGGAATAATTCTAATTTAATATATGTTTCATTTTGGTAAATGGTTTAATAATGTTAAGTGTGTGTTTTCTTCGATTTGTTGTGTATATTAATTTTTGGTGAATATGTGAATAATATGCTTTTTTTTTGAGACGTACACTGCTAAAAAATCTGCTTTTTCCGACGGAAAATGGCGTCAAGTTGAAGAAATCAGCTACTATTGCAGCTGCACGTCACTCATCAGCTGAACATTTTGATCCAAGACAGCAAGCACAACTCCTCAATGAGAGCATAACTAAGCAAGCAAAGGCTATAACTCAAATAGCCAAGAAACAGGAGAAGACAGAACGCATGCTGAAAAAAGTTTTAAGATTTTTCAAAGGTCAAAGTGCACGCTCCTCCAGCTAGATCAACTTGAATCCCGACGATGAAGAGGACTCCAAAAATAACAACGATGATGATCCCACAAATTTATCCGACTCTGAATAGTTTAATAATTTGCGTACATTTAAAACAATGCCGTATGTCGTAATTAATATTTAATTCAGCATGTTTCTTTTGACATATATATATAAAATTTCATATTTGGTAATTATATTATTACATACGTATTAATTTTTTGAATTTTTTTTTTTTGGTTTTCAAGCAAAATTTCCTACAATTTTTTTTTCCGGATTTTCAATTAAATTTTTATTTAAAATTTTTTTTTTAAAAAAAAGAAAATTCCGGAGGGAATTTCCGTCCCCATTTTCCCAGTTCGCGCTTAGTTCGAGGTGCAGGGGTGTCCAACGGGGGATCCAACAGGATATTTCCATCGCATTTCGTCGGACTCCGTCGGAAAATTTTTTGCGACGAGCTGAATCCCGACGTGACGTTTTCCGTCGTATTTTCCGTGGGAATGACCTTTTCCCGTCAGAAAAACACACTTTTTTCCATCGTAGATCAGATGTGTTTTTGTAGCCTAGCTGAAAGCACCATCGGCCCTGATACCACTTGTTGCAGAGATCTAAGGAAGGAGCCTACTGCAACCAAGGTTAATGGCAATAAGTCCAAATGAGGTTTCATCCTAAAACCAATTGGCAGTAGAAGGAGTAACTTACTTTACTTATATACCATTACCTTTCTTTTCAAACTTCCGATGTGAGACTTCTTTACTCATGTGTGATATTCCCAACATAAGGAATTGATCATGTGATAAAGATTGTGGACTAGTGAATATATCCTCCAAAAAATGTTGAAGTAGACTGAAACACCAATAAGTTTGGAAAAGAATATTATTATCGTGGTCCATGTTGTTCCATAGATCTTATACGTTGGTCAAGCCATTAAAAAACTGATTCCCCTAGGAATAACGCCTCATCCTCTAGCTAGTACTGTGGATCTTGTATCGAACGTATGAGGAGGCCAGAATGGATCTAGCGTTATCACTAACGATGAGTGATCAAACCTAGCTAGGAAAGAGGCTATGATAAAAGATGAAACTCGGGGTATATCAATTGGAGAATTTTGTGATAGCTACTTTGGCAACTGAGTCACCATATGCCAAAAGTCTAATCATGTACATTGATCTAGATACACTGCTCATATACTAGGGATTGACAAATACAACGCACGTTACTAAGAGCATGTTAATCAGCTCAACGGATAAGTTTGTTGGCCCTTTATCCTTGATGCATGCATCGTTCTACATATACTTAATGGCTTAATGCCTTGTTCATAGGCTTGTCCTCCACCAACTCAACTAGCTTATTAATTTACATGCCTCTGCGTGTCCAACTCAGTTGCTGGATGACATGATGTGGGCAGAGACAAACATGGTGGTCGTTTGTCTTAAAAGTCAAATATGTAGAACTTTATGTTCTTCAGTGATACTTTAAAGGAAAATTATTCTTCAAGAGAAGTCTGCAATTATCAAATTTTAAAAGAAATTATATTGGCAGCAAAAATAAGGTGTCTTCTAGGAAATTTTGATTGTTATGGGCCATCAATTTCAAATCATATGAGCTAAGTGAGAAGAACACGTTAGATACAAAGTTGTAGTATTTGGCAATGATCAAGCCATTCACGTATAGACAAGAGCTCAACAAGGCTTCGGGACGCTTATATGAAAAGCATCACCTTTTGCCAAACTTTTGAGAACCCTCAAATCAATTCAGAACCACAAAAATTTTGCTAGTCAACGATGGCTAATTTATCAGATTTTGCTTAACAATTTATAAAAGATGATCAGCGAGTATAGTGCATGCATTGGAAAAGCCAACTACCTCGTTCCTTCCTTGCCAACTTCATAACTTCATCCTCTCTTAGTCATAGAATTTGCAGTATTTGCACACTTGATCATTGTCGATAGAATTCCTCTTGAATAGGGCATAGTCGAATGTCTAAAAGTCACTTTAATGCCCACTACTGCACCCTTACGTTTATCTTATATAATGCAATTATATTTGTGAGTCTTATTGATAATCACCCTATTAAGATTTTGTATATTGATACTTATTCGTTAGGTTTTGGAAAATAAGATGTAGACGACTTTTGTGCATCATGGAAATTCAATGGAATGCCGACATTATATATTTTGTACCAATTAATCATGTCCTAATGTTCTCTGTTGTCAGGCTTTTCTGAAGGAATCCCTAATGAAATGACACCAATGTGATCAATAGAAATCCCATGGCGACGTATATTATGAACTTCCCTAATCTTACGCAAACACAAGCATTGATCATCTTAGAATCTTTTTATTGTCAGATCTGTATGAGTGCGCCAAGAACTTGGTGCGCGAAATTGAAATTATGTTCTCCCCCTAGTCCTCGCCTTTTGGCTCTGCCTCTTGTGAAAGTTGATATATATTCTTCTTCCAAAGAAAAACTAGTTGTACAGCAGTGGGCATGGAGCCATGGACAAAGAAAAGAAGAAAGAAGAGAATAGTGCTTTTTAACCTTACCCCTATCCTACCCCATGAGCATCTATCTGCATCTGAAAACACTAAGCTTAAGTTCATTTATTTTTTCTTTTTGCTTCAAAATATGTGTACTTTGTTCTGCTAAGAGCATCAGTAGCCACAGACATGAGGGGCAAATGTGGGGCCCGCGTGTCTGTGCATGCATTTTGCCTTACCAGTCAGGCTTAAACGCATGTGACACGTGGGGAAGCACGTCTGTGCATGTCTCCCCGCGAGTCACTGTTTAACTTTTTTTAAAAAAAATTGCTTTTTCTATTTTTTGGAAGTAAATATATAATTTTTAAATGATTTAAAAAATAGGCTGTGTGTTATAAGGTAGGTCCATAATAAATATTTTTATTGGATGATTAAAATTGAGTTGCATGAGTTGGAGAAGTGATGGAATACAAGTTCCAAAATTGTGGAACTTTTACTGACGTGGCGGGGACAGAGTTTTAAAATCCGAAACTCCCACTGGGAATGCTCTAAGTAAAGAATTTCATGGACCTTTCCGAGTATGATGGAATTTACACGAAAATATCATGCAGCATCTAAAGATCAGAGTGCATTCTGAAATTGAAAAAAGGAATATTGTTAAATTTTTTTATATCAATTGGACTTTCAACAAATAATCATGCATATAAGCTCAAATGAGGTTGCAATCTAAAACCAATTGACAATAGGTGGAGTAACTCAAAAGCTTCTATAAATATGTGCTTAAACCCTTTAATTTTATCAATGTGGAACAACACCCAATTTTATACTCTTTTATTTTATCAATGTAATACCCACTTTCATATTCCAACAAATATCGCTAGAAAAATTTAGCAAAAATAAAGGCCTCTGAGGCGGAGAAACAAGGGAAAAGGGGATGGGATTTTTAGAATATGCATGAAATGAAGCTGATGCTAGGACGCATGGCTACCTCACATGCTCGTTTCGTTCGCGTTTCATTTGCCTCTGCTTTTATTTTATTTTTTTCATAAAGAAAATTCAGTTAAGAAATGGTGTAATAAGAATAACCGTGTAAATGTATAGAATCTTGCAAGCTTGCAATGTAGGGAGGAATCAGGGCAAGTTGGCGAGCGCAACACAGAATCGCGGCCCACTGAAAAGCTAACCCTGATAATCGATCATCTCCCGATGCTGAGAAATCATAGCATTTTGAGAATCTTGTGTAAAGCAGGCCATCCTAATTAGCATTCGTCTTTTGTTCTCCATTAATGGACAATGTCCAATGTTATGTCAGGATTTGGCTAGTGGTTACAGGTATATGATACGAGTACATGTTCAAGTGTTGAACTTGGATATTAATATTTCTAAAAATTTAGCATGCTCTTGTTCAAATGATGAATTGCCGAGTTCCAAACCCATGTTGACAATGATTTAGCATGCTCTTGGTCAAATTGTCAAAATGGTACTGAGGTGAAATGAATAATTTTGGCAACATAACTAATCCAAGTCCAAATCCAAATTCAAAGCACCAAAATTCCACCACCAGACGGGCTGTGGGAGGGTTTGATGTAACAGTCTTACCTCTGAATTGTAAAATTACAAAGAAACTGACTTTAATTGATCATAGATTTTAAAACCGTAGACTACTTACTATTCCACACAAAAACGAAGCAAATGAAGTTTAGAAAGACATTTTACTTTGGTCCCTACAATCCAAGATGGAAAAAGTAGTTCAAACTTACCGTTTTAAGTTATCCAGATTGAATAACATAGACAATATTGTATGATTGCAGTGACCATCATATCTCCAATAAAGCATACAAACTGTCATTAATTGACATATTATACTACCATTTTGGGTTTTATGCAGGCCACATCTATCAGCTTAACTTTTAAAGCTATGCTTTTATAGGTAGTCGCTTCTTTGATTAGGCTTCGTCAGGACAAAATTTGTCTGATTTATATTAGCCAACCAACTTAGCTTGTTCATATGAAGAGAAGTAGACACTAGTCCCAATCTGCTTGAAAGTTGCTTAAAAAGCTTTCCAGAATCTAAATAAAGCACACTAGCTTTTGAATGTTCTCGCATGTACAAAGATCAAATTAAGAGGAGCCCTATACTCAAACTACCCTTATAAATAGCTGATCCAGTGACTGCAAAATCAAAACCCAAGTCCTTGGTCTTTCTTTTCCTTATTCCCCATCAATTTCCACTTATACTACTCTGAAGCTCTGCTTAATCGGATCAGGTTGCTAAGCACTCCAAAGATTACAACCAATTAAGATGGACAAGGTGGCAAGGGTGGCATCAGAAAATGGAGTGGTGATATTCGGTAAGAGCGCGTGTTGCCTATGCTATACAGTCAACATTTTGTTCCAGGAGCTCGGGGTTACCCCCATCATCTATGAGATCGATCAGGATCCCGACGGTAGGGAAATGGAGAAGGCAATCATGAAGCTCGGCTGCACTCCACCCACCCCTGCGGTGTTCATAGGGGGCAAGTTCATGGGGTCAACCAATGAGATCATGTCGCTCCACCTCAGGGGGGCTCTCATCCCGATGCTCAAGCCTTATCAGGGGTTTAACTAATCATGTTTTCAACTCTACAGCTTTCGAAGATGCGTTTAGTAGAATAAGAGCGCTTTAATTTGATCAACAATAGTTGTTGAAGTCTATGTTATACTATTTCATTTTGGGGGGGGGGGGGGTTCCAAGTGGCTAGTTCCATGTAGTGTCTAGCTAGGTATCTCCAAGCTCTAAACCATGTAGTATTTCCTTGATGTTAATGAATTTTATAGTCATATTATATATTTCTGAAACTGCACCAAAAGACTAACAGAAATGTACAGTGGTTAAAAGCTAAGAGAGTTTCTAGTTCAAATAATTGGAGAAGTACTCAATCATCCTTTAGTACATGTACAAATTGAATCCATATAGGTGCAAGTGCCCTTGAGAACACGCGGAATGCTGCATTCCCCTAGCTTAGCTACATATCAAATGTAAATATATAGAGGATTATTGTTGATCGAAGTGCCACCACAAAACAACTAGAGCGAACAGGTGGCATCTCTAGATTGATATGCAACTCGACCATGCAGTCGAAGTACGCTAGTCAACTATAAGAACATCGTATACTCCCATATGATTCGGCTGCCCATACGTAGAAGCAGGCAGGTGCAAATAGGCAAAAGAGATGAAGAACAATGATTAAACATGCACCTAAATCAAATGCATTTGAGAGTGCAACATAAGATCTCAAGCATTATACATCAATGTTCCTAGACATTTCATGCATACTCGATAAGTAAAATTAAGTAACATACATTGATTAAACCTCTCCACAACGTCAAGTTAGGATTGATTAGTATTTGCCCTACCTCAGCTTAAGCTCTTGTATCGTCTCTTTTCATGTTGCATTCGTCCTCAGTTCTCATGGTTTAAATTATGCCTTTATGGTAAGAACTTTTCTTAAAAGACTAATCAGACTCTTATTTACCTTCCCGCCCTACCTTTCAGTTCTAGCTTCTCAACCCTCATACACTTACATTGTCTGCACAACATTGGAAATGAAGATAGGACATATCCAAAATTAGGCTGAAGATTCACAAAATTTCTTAAAAATAGCCGAGTTGAACATGTGATACTACTTGAAAATCTAATATCTGAATCCAAGCCCATAGCCAATCTATTGAATTCAGATCAACCTAAGAGCAAATAGACATGAATATCCATCTCAACAACGAATGCATAGGTCATATATCATAGTTACCCATGAACCATTTATCTGAAGCCTACTAATTAGGTGTTCAGCATATATAAGATACTGGTATATAGTGCTTCATGTTCCGAGCAAAGCAGACCAAGATTTGTTTCTGGTACCTATTGGTCAGAAATGTGGTTACACAATGAACATAACCATTCTATATGGGCGTGTTCTTTTCGATTTATGAGAAGTACTGATTGGTGCTTATTGATTAAACATGTTGAATTAGATTGAAACATTCTGAATCATACTGAAACATGCTGAATAGTTGAAGAAAATATAACTAAGTACTTTCAATAAATACTTAACAATGATTAATGATGTTGAATTGTGCTAAATTGTACTAAAAACTACCGAATACTTATAATAAGTACTTATAATAAATTGAGAAGAACATGCCCATAGTAAGAATTTACTCTTGTAGGTCTTAAGATATTCAAAAAGGTTTTGCCATTTCTGGAATCTTTTGAGCAATCAATTGATATTAATTTGTGCAGCATCTAATGATTTGAAAGGAAGAAAGAGAACTCATTGTTTAAGCTTTTGAGCTTTGATATATGCACCTAGATTATTGGGCCACATTTAAAAAGCCCAGAGGGAAATACCCGTCTTTTGTAAATTTTGCATGGTTCTCCTAGTCGCATCTTTTTATCTTAGAATCTTATATGGTAGAACTTAGAATCTTATATGATAGAACAGGACCAAAGCCATATATTCCATAATTTGCCTTTGTCTATTACATATAGTTGTACTGTAGAACCATTCTTCTAGTAGTGTCCTGAGATAATTGACCCTGAGCTTTCAAGTTCTGTCAAGTAGACCAGGTGCTATGATGTTATTGATGTGCCCTTTTCTGGACTGCTTAAGCCGCAAGCTCCAATGTTTCTGAAAAGCTATCATTGAATTGATCTCTTTTTAGAAGGTAAGTTTTGCATCTCCAAGATTCAAGGAAGTCAAATTTTATCTTAGTCTAGACCTAGAAATGACACAAATTGATATGAATTTAAGAGAATAAGAGGCCTACGACCGAAAATCCCATTGGAACCCAAAAGTAAAATCCTACGACAAACCAACACTAACGTAACCTAACCTAAAGTAAAACCTCACCTTTTGGTCATGCCCGGTGATGAATTACACCCAAAATAGGATGAGTAACAAACTCGATCATTCTAATCCTACGCACCAGATTATCAAAATGACCATCAATTTACGTGAATAGGGCTGACAAAAAAACCAATATCCGTCTAAAATCCGCAAAACTCGCCCCAATGGGTATGGGTATGGGTGGCGAAAATTGAAAAAAAAAAATGGGTATGGGGCGGGTATTGCTAAAATGGGTATGGGTATAGGTATGGGTATGGATATAGATCGCACCCGTGCCATACCCGTTTTATCAATACCCGCTTCGTACCCATCTCATACCTGCCCCATATAAAACTCATACGCGTTTGTTTAAAGTTCTAATTTGTTACTTGTACCAGAATATTTTGCTAGTTGTTTTGAGTTGTATGATATTCCAAACTTCGACAAAACATTTTATTTAAAACTTTAATTGCCCAGTGCTAGTTATATGTTGCCGGAAGCTTGATGTTAATGTGACATATTGAGTGTTTGATATCGAATACGGGGTACAAAATGGGTTTAATTCTTTTTTATCTATATGTACCCGAATAAAATCCGCATACCCGCTATACCCAGTGGGTATGGGTATGGGTATAACTTTCCAATACCCAATGGGTATAGATATGGATATTGTTGGAAACAAAACTCTTTCCAAAATAGAATTGTAGTTCTTGTAAACTTCTTCCCTAGGATTTTTACATTAGCTAGGACTAGGGATTGCTTGATGTTGCTTGATATATAAATACTTGCACCATTGTCATACACAAGAGCAGAAAATCAAAGACAAGCACACAGCACATCAAAATCGTAAATTTGCCTCAAACTTCTCCACTTAAAATTTCTACATGGTATCAGAGCCATGACCGAGGGGAAAAAATTCGTAATTGACAGCCAGTCACCTTACTACCTACACCCATCTGAAGGACCCGGAGTTGTTATAACTTCGGTCGTCTTCACTGGGAAAAATTACGAGCTATCGAATAAAGCTGTAAGAACGGCACTCAAATCCAAAAATAAACTTGGGTTCATCGATGGAACCTTAGCCAAACCAACTCCACAAGAAGGGGAAGATCAGTCTTAATTAGTCGCGTGGGAGATGGCTAGCTCCATGATTTTTTTCATGGACTGTTAACATCATCGACCCAAAATTTCATGCTAGCGTGGCTTACGCTGACACAACCAAATCAATGTGGGAAAACTTAAGAAAACGTTATCCTATTGGTAACACTCCTAGAGTTCATCAACTTAAAACCACTCTTGCATCATGTAAGCAAGAAGGCTTAGAAGTTGTCGAATTTTATAACAAACTGATGGCTTTATGGAGTGAACTAGATAATTACACAAAAATTCCACATTGTACTTGTGGCAAGTGTGAGTGTAAAGTAGGTGAGAGGATTGTTAAGATGGTGGATGAAGGCAAAACACATCAGTTTTTAATAGGACTCAATGGTGAGTCTTTTGGCAATGTACGTAGCCAAATTCTTGCTATAGAACCCTTGCCACCACTAGATGAGATTTTTAATATCATACAGCAGGAGGAAAACCACAAGCGACTAATGATGGAGAGAGATCACCGTACCGA
>JACYFF010030973.1:0-15435 GCA_017589665.1 Selenicereus undatus
TTACTCATGTGTGATATTCCCCAACAATCTCCCCATCACGCATGAGTCTCTTCTTTTGGTCTACTGTCCATTGTTCATCAGTCATCTTCTCGGGTTTCTGGTGAGGTCCTTACAGAACCTTCCATAACCCATGCTTGATGAGAACTGCTCTCATCTGCACCTTCCAAAGATTAAAATTAATCTCCTTATCAAATTTCTGAATATCAACCTTCATAATTGAAGACATCTTAAACCAAAGCTCTGATACCACTTGTTAGGAAATTAGAGCAAACTAATAGCAGAAGCAATAGGATGAAACAGATATTCAGAAATTTAAAGAACGATAATAAGAACAAAGCAATGACACAATAGATTTACGTGGAAACCTAATGTGGGAAAAAACCACGAACAACGATGTTAGGAAAAAACCACACAGTTTTAATATTTATAAACCCCAAGTGCAAGGTGTATCGTTGAGTACTTGGGGTGTCGTCCGCAGGGAATTGTGTTTTCAACTACCAGAGTTCACTAGAGCGTATCAATCTAGGCCAGAGAGAGAGTGAAGGAAGAAGGACTAAACTACTAAAACAAATAAACAAAAAGGGACTTGGGTTTATGATTTCACCAAGTGATGGCCCAGTAATCAAGACGAGTCCTAACCTACCCAAACCACACTTAAGAACAAGAGATGATCGGTTGCACCATCAAAGACCACCCAAGCCCTCTCTCAAGGGTCATGAGCTAGTCTAATTCGCGTAACCACCTACTGTCGTGGGGTTAGTCGAATTAGACCACAAAACTAGCAACACCGGACCTAGCTCGATTCGGATACTACTTTCGTGTCCCGAACTCGGCTATTCCCTCTCCCACACTAGCTAATTGACCTCACCTCTCAGCATAAGTCAATCGCCCAAAAATATGGATGAAAGCTCTCTCAAGCATTTCATCGAACACTTGGCGGGCGTGAGGAAAAACTCTAAGTTCTAGGCATAGATTGGGTATGGTTAGGCCACATACAAGACTAATTAGCCATCAAGAGGCTAATTACAACCCAAGTCCACAAATTCTAACAACAAAACATCACAAACATATGAAAACCTAAACTAACAACTAAGAACATAAACTTGAAGAACAGAACAAAGAGAATGAAATAAAACAATTCTAAACAACTAAATAGCATGAATCAACAATGAAAACTAAACATATAAACTAAACAAATCGAATTCAGGAATTAAACTAACAAGAATCAAAACAAGAACAAAAGCGTAAAATAAAGAGAGAGAGAAAGAGAGAGAAAACTTAGGCTTGAATTGATGAAGGAACTTGAAATTCAAAGGTTGAATCCAACATTACAATCTTCAAAACCTAAACTAATCGTCCTATTGAGGTTTTTATTTGCTAAAACCTAAACTAATCTAATCTAAAATCGCCAAAGTGAAGACCTAAGCGAAACCCGAACGACCCCCCTCAAACAGATGCCCGAACGAAGCTTAAATAGAAACCGAGGCGTTCGACGAACTGGGGGGAGGCACGGTCGTGCCACCTACGCACGGGCACCCGTGCGTGTCTGGGGTAGGCACGGTTCAGGAGCACGGTCGTGCGTTCAACCGTGCGCAGCTTCTGGCTTCAAGGCACGGCCGTGCGTATCCTGCAACTGGCCGTGCGCTCCCTGATTTGTCCAGTTTTTGCCGGTTTTCGTCGGTTTCCGCTGTTTTTCTTCGTTTCGTCCCATCTTCGTCCCTTTTCGCGACGTTTGCTTGATTTGGAGTTATTTCCTGCAAAACATAAATAAAACAAGTAAAACTCCTAAGAATTAAGTTATTATACGAGCTAAGAGTGGATGTAAGAGGCACGTAAAATGGGTGAATTTATCGTTCATCAAACGACGAGCACAATCAATCCACTATATGAGTAGGGAGAGTACAAAACTATCACAATCACAACAAGTGATTCGATCCAATAACAGAATTACAACATCTCTTGTAATCTCTCTCAAAGTCTCTCTACCTCTCAATGTGTTTAGGGATTCATGAGTGATTTTAGATCCTATGCAAGGCCCTTTTATATAGGCTCCAGAACTTCAGGGTTTTACCCCTAGAAGAAAACCCTAGCCGCCAAGAAAACTGTACGCCGAAGCAAACCCTAGCCGCAAGAGAAAACCTGCGCCCGAACTGAGCATGGCACGATCGTGCCACGTGGCACGACACCCTAGTGCAGTTTTTCTATCTTCCTTCGACGCTCCGCTTCATCGCCCTGACACGGACACGTCTGTGTCGTTTAGCACGGTCCCTCTGCGTCAATTCGTAGATTTTGGGCCACAAAACCCAACAATCTCCACCTTGGACCGAAATCTCCAATCACCAACTCTCTAACGCCGTCATCGAACCCCGAATAGTGACGCCCCCCAAGGGGCAATGCCCCGAAGGGCACTCAAATACTGTGAATGCCAACTAAGTCCAAGCAATGCTTAAACTTAGCTATAGGTAGGAGATTGGTCAACATATATGCAGGATTCTCTGAAGTATGAACCTTCCTCACAACTATTTCCCCTGCAGCAACTGTATCTCTGACATAGTGATAATTGACACTGATGTGCTTGGCCTTTGACTGGTAGGCATTATTCTTAGTTAGGTGGATTGCATTCTGACTATTAGAAAACACCACAGTGGTAGCCTGTGGAACTCCAAGTTCAGTAACGAGACCCCTCAACCAAGAAGCAGCAGCTTACTTAGCCTCTGTAGTAGATAGAGCTGCTATAGACTGAAGCGATGCTTTCCAGGAAATAGCACCTGCACACATAGTGAAGACATATCCGAATATGGACCTTCTCCTATCAAGATTACCAGCATAGTCAGAATCAACAAAGCCTATAACATCATATGTAGCAGCTCTGTTTCTATCAAACACCAAGCCATTATTAACAGTGTACCCTTGATGAACCTCTATTTTACACTATTTTTAGCCCGTATTTGACCTAGTTCCTTCCCCATCTTCACGCTTTATTGTGTTAAAGAAGGGTCAAATTGGCCTCCTTTTGCATGCTTTTTACTCATACAGCATCTTTCGATATTTTCAAGAATTGCGTTGAAGAAACGGAAAAATGAACAATATTTAGCAAAAAAGGAGCGCCAAGAAGGCATGAAAAGCTGCGGAAGAGCGCCGCACGAAAGTCCCACGGAACCAGACCCACGTAGCACGGCCACCCTCAACCAAGCCGGCACACTTGGCCGGGCAGCCAAGTGGCACGGTCTGGCCGTGCCAAGGACCCGTGCCACTTGTGCTGTTTTGGGGTGATGGGAGCAGCGTTTTGGCACGATGTTGTCGTGCCTCGAGGCACGACCGTGCCACCCCCGTTTTGCGTCGCGACTTAAATCTTCCTTCAGGCTGTTTTTAGGATATTCAGTTTTTATTCAGTTGTCTCTTCCCGAAAAACGTTCTTTAGGCGATTTTAGGCTTTAGTAGAGAGATATTGTTTTTCATACTTTTAAATACGCTATCGGATTGAAGCTTGTTCTACTTTTGTATTCATTCAATCAATTTCAGGTTCTTAATTCTCTCTTCTCTCTTGTTATTGATTATTTTAAGGTTTGCAATGTTTGGTAGAATTGAGATTATGGTTGTTGATTGTGAAGTGATGTGTGGCTAAATCCTTCAACTTAGGTTGGGATTGACGTCGAATATGTTTAGTTGAATCTTGTACTGGCCCAATCCATGTTCCCCATTTGTTTTGCGATTACGAATTCTGCTATGCATACCACATGCTCGATGAAATGCTCGAAAGAACATCCATCGTTTTTCTTGGGGTTTAGGGGAGCGTTGAGAGACGAAACCTTTACCTAGTGCGTCTTAGTAGACAATTAGGATTTTAACATGAAAATAGTTAAGTTCTAATTGAGATTAGAGATTGTGAATCTTGTAATCCTTCAACCTTTAGTCCTATGAAAATAGGCTACTATGCTTCTAGGATTAGTCTTCGACCCTTGAGAGAGGGATGAGATGGGCTTAATTGACAATTTATCTATTTGTGATGCATGCTTGGGAATGTGCGATTGGGTTAGTAACTGATTCACTAGCATATTCGTGCTGTTAATTCCAACCTAGGTGCTTTCTATTCTGCTATTTATTTCACTCTTTAGCTGCTATCGTATCTCTTAGTTAAAATTGTGATTGCCTAGCTTGAGTTGTTTAATTAATTCTGGCAGTTGAAGCCAAGTTCCCTGTGGATTCGACCCGTACTTGCCGGTTGCTAGCTACAACTACGCCGTGCACTTGCGGTTAATTAAAACCATAACAAC
This sequence comes from Selenicereus undatus, assembly GCA_017589665.1. Lineage (NCBI taxonomy): Eukaryota > Viridiplantae > Streptophyta > Magnoliopsida > Caryophyllales > Cactaceae > Selenicereus > Selenicereus undatus. Next base: position 4,275 of record JACYFF010030973.1, read on the forward strand.
CCTTCACATAGCGAAGGATCCACTTCATAGCTTCCCAATGATTCTTTCCAGGATTATGCATATACCTACTTACCACACTCACAACATGTGACAAGTTTGGCCTAGTGCATACCATAGCATACATCAAACTACCAACAACATTAGAATAAGGGACATAATAATCTGAAATGTGCCGTAAAGAGTGAGGTTCCATCCTAAAATCAATTGGCAATAGGAGGACGAGTCCACTTGACTTATATACCATGACTCTTCTTTTCAAACTCCCGATGTGGGACTTCTTTACTCATGTGTGATATTCCCAACAATCCCCCTCTCACACATGAGCTTCTTCCACACCACATCAGTGCACAAGCTCCCCCTTCAACGGAAGCCTTTACCAAGGTGTCAAGCCACCATCAAGAGCTTATCCACGTCATCGAGCCACGCTGCAGCACACGTGTTCCCGCTCGATGAACACCTGGTTGTCACTTCACCAAGCTCGTCCATGGGTCCACCATGCACTACAAAAACGTCGCGGATCCCCGACGGACAAAGCGACGCGTAAATTGGACATCGAAAAATATCAGAGAATCCGACTGAAAAGCAGGCGGGGCCCAACGGACGTCAGAAATTCCGAAGGAAAGCATTTCCGTCGGAAATTCCATGAATTTCCGACGGGTCCGAATGTGGATCTTGAGGCGTCCTCTTCCGCGTTCGGTTTTAAATTTCGAGGAGGGGTTTTTCGCCGGCATTTGCAAAATTTAGAGAGAGAAAGTCTCGAAGAGGAAGAGAGGGAGAGGGAAGAGAGAGAAAGTGAATGTTGAAGATTTTTGTGATCGGTAAGTTATTTTTTTTGTTAATACGTTGTCTAAAATTGAAATAATTAAGTTATTTGATGTTTTGTGTGTTTTAAATTTGTCGAGTGTGACCGTCGCCGTCGTGTCACCGCCGTCGCCGCTGCCACCTTGCCTGTCCCCGCCGGTAATCCGTTTGATTTTCGGCGTCTGAAGGTTAGTAGAATTGTTTCGCTTTAAAATTTTAAAATTATATTCATTTTTGTGAATTTTAATCTGGAAGTATGTTTGTTTAGTTTGTTATTTTAAATTGTTAAGTATGTTAAGTATGTTAAGCATGTGTAATATGTTTTATTGATGTGAATAATTTAAGTAAAATGCGTTCCATCATTATAAAATGTTAAATATGTTAACCATGCATGTATTTTAAAGTATGTTTGATTTTGTTTTTATTTTTGTGAATTTATGTATTTTTTGGTGAATATGCGAATAATAAGCTTTTTTTGAGACGTAGTTAGTTTTTCATATGATTTGGTTGGTTTAATATGAAATTTATTTGTTCGTAACATATGGATGTAAATTATGTTAAATTTTTATTTCATTTGTGAAGTGTATTTATTTGAATAAGTGGAATAAAATATGATAAATATGTACATTTCACCAAAAATGTTAAATATGTTAACCATGTATGAATTTTAAAGTATGTTTACATTTCTTGTTATTTTTGTGAATTTATGTATATATGTTAAGTATATATTAATATAAGTTTAGTAAGTATGTTAATGGTAATTTTTTTGCTTGGTTTTGTTTAATTAGATGATGTGTGAAATCAGTGGTTTCATTTGTTATTGTTATTTAATGAGATTTATGTAGAAAAATAATATTATTATGTGAAATTAATTATTTTTAGCATATATGTTTAGTTACATTAAGTGTTGTATTTGAGGTGTTGTGAGAATTTTTTATGATAAATAAAAAGTATTATGTATTTCTAATTTAATATGTGACGTATGTTGTTCTGAATAATTAAACAGCATGTGTAGTATGCGGAATAATTCTAATTTAATATATGTTTCATTTTGGTAAATGGTTTAATAATGTTAAGTGTGTGTTTTCTTCGATTTGTTGTGTATATTAATTTTTGGTGAATATGTGAATAATATGCTTTTTTTTGAGACGTACACTGCTAAAAAATCTGCTTTTTCCGACGGAAAATGGCGTCAAGTTGAAGAAATCAGCTACTATTGCAGCTGCACGTCACTCATCAGCTGAACATTTTGATCCAAGACAGCAAGCACAACTCCTCAATGAGAGCATAACTAAGCAAGCAAAGGCTATAACTCAAATAGCCAAGAAACAGGAGAAGACAGAACGCATGCTGAAAAAAGTTTTAAGATTTTTCAAAGGTCAAAGTGCACGCTCCTCCAGCTAGATCAACTTGAATCCCGACGATGAAGAGGACTCCAAAAATAACAACGATGATGATCCCACAAATTTATCCGACTCTGAATAGTTTAATAATTTGCGTACATTTAAAACAATGCCGTATGTCGTAATTAATATTTAATTCAGCATGTTTCTTTTGACATATATATATAAAATTTCATATTTGGTAATTATATTATTACATACGTATTAATTTTTTGAATTTTTTTTTTTTGGTTTTCAAGCAAAATTTCCTACAATTTTTTTTTCCGGATTTTCAATTAAATTTTTATTTAAAATTTTTTTTTTAAAAAAAAGAAAATTCCGGAGGGAATTTCCGTCCCCATTTTCCCAGTTCGCGCTTAGTTCGAGGTGCAGGGGTGTCCAACGGGGGATCCAACAGGATATTTCCATCGCATTTCGTCGGACTCCGTCGGAAAATTTTTTGCGACGAGCTGAATCCCGACGTGACGTTTTCCGTCGTATTTTCCGTGGGAATGACCTTTTCCCGTCAGAAAAACACACTTTTTTCCATCGTAGATCAGATGTGTTTTTGTAGCCTAGCTGAAAGCACCATCGGCCCTGATACCACTTGTTGCAGAGATCTAAGGAAGGAGCCTACTGCAACCAAGGTTAATGGCAATAAGTCCAAATGAGGTTTCATCCTAAAACCAATTGGCAGTAGAAGGAGTAACTTACTTTACTTATATACCATTACCTTTCTTTTCAAACTTCCGATGTGAGACTTCTTTACTCATGTGTGATATTCCCAACATAAGGAATTGATCATGTGATAAAGATTGTGGACTAGTGAATATATCCTCCAAAAAATGTTGAAGTAGACTGAAACACCAATAAGTTTGGAAAAGAATATTATTATCGTGGTCCATGTTGTTCCATAGATCTTATACGTTGGTCAAGCCATTAAAAAACTGATTCCCCTAGGAATAACGCCTCATCCTCTAGCTAGTACTGTGGATCTTGTATCGAACGTATGAGGAGGCCAGAATGGATCTAGCGTTATCACTAACGATGAGTGATCAAACCTAGCTAGGAAAGAGGCTATGATAAAAGATGAAACTCGGGGTATATCAATTGGAGAATTTTGTGATAGCTACTTTGGCAACTGAGTCACCATATGCCAAAAGTCTAATCATGTACATTGATCTAGATACACTGCTCATATACTAGGGATTGACAAATACAACGCACGTTACTAAGAGCATGTTAATCAGCTCAACGGATAAGTTTGTTGGCCCTTTATCCTTGATGCATGCATCGTTCTACATATACTTAATGGCTTAATGCCTTGTTCATAGGCTTGTCCTCCACCAACTCAACTAGCTTATTAATTTACATGCCTCTGCGTGTCCAACTCAGTTGCTGGATGACATGATGTGGGCAGAGACAAACATGGTGGTCGTTTGTCTTAAAAGTCAAATATGTAGAACTTTATGTTCTTCAGTGATACTTTAAAGGAAAATTATTCTTCAAGAGAAGTCTGCAATTATCAAATTTTAAAAGAAATTATATTGGCAGCAAAAATAAGGTGTCTTCTAGGAAATTTTGATTGTTATGGGCCATCAATTTCAAATCATATGAGCTAAGTGAGAAGAACACGTTAGATACAAAGTTGTAGTATTTGGCAATGATCAAGCCATTCACGTATAGACAAGAGCTCAACAAGGCTTCGGGACGCTTATATGAAAAGCATCACCTTTTGCCAAACTTTTGAGAACCCTCAAATCAATTCAGAACCACAAAAATTTTGCTAGTCAACGATGGCTAATTTATCAGATTTTGCTTAACAATTTATAAAAGATGATCAGCGAGTATAGTGCATGCATTGGAAAAGCCAACTACCTCGTTCCTTCCTTGCCAACTTCATAACTTCATCCTCTCTTAGTCATAGAATTTGCAGTATTTGCACACTTGATCATTGTCGATAGAATTCCTCTTGAATAGGGCATAGTCGAATGTCTAAAAGTCACTTTAATGCCCACTACTGCACCCTTACGTTTATCTTATATAATGCAATTATATTTGTGAGTCTTATTGATAATCACCCTATTAAGATTTTGTATATTGATACTTATTCGTTAGGTTTTGGAAAATAAGATGTAGACGACTTTTGTGCATCATGGAAATTCAATGGAATGCCGACATTATATATTTTGTACCAATTAATCATGTCCTAATGTTCTCTGTTGTCAGGCTTTTCTGAAGGAATCCCTAATGAAATGACACCAATGTGATCAATAGAAATCCCATGGCGACGTATATTATGAACTTCCCTAATCTTACGCAAACACAAGCATTGATCATCTTAGAATCTTTTTATTGTCAGATCTGTATGAGTGCGCCAAGAACTTGGTGCGCGAAATTGAAATTATGTTCTCCCCCTAGTCCTCGCCTTTTGGCTCTGCCTCTTGTGAAAGTTGATATATATTCTTCTTCCAAAGAAAAACTAGTTGTACAGCAGTGGGCATGGAGCCATGGACAAAGAAAAGAAGAAAGAAGAGAATAGTGCTTTTTAACCTTACCCCTATCCTACCCCATGAGCATCTATCTGCATCTGAAAACACTAAGCTTAAGTTCATTTATTTTTTCTTTTTGCTTCAAAATATGTGTACTTTGTTCTGCTAAGAGCATCAGTAGCCACAGACATGAGGGGCAAATGTGGGGCCCGCGTGTCTGTGCATGCATTTTGCCTTACCAGTCAGGCTTAAACGCATGTGACACGTGGGGAAGCACGTCTGTGCATGTCTCCCCGCGAGTCACTGTTTAACTTTTTTTAAAAAAAATTGCTTTTTCTATTTTTTGGAAGTAAATATATAATTTTTAAATGATTTAAAAAATAGGCTGTGTGTTATAAGGTAGGTCCATAATAAATATTTTTATTGGATGATTAAAATTGAGTTGCATGAGTTGGAGAAGTGATGGAATACAAGTTCCAAAATTGTGGAACTTTTACTGACGTGGCGGGGACAGAGTTTTAAAATCCGAAACTCCCACTGGGAATGCTCTAAGTAAAGAATTTCATGGACCTTTCCGAGTATGATGGAATTTACACGAAAATATCATGCAGCATCTAAAGATCAGAGTGCATTCTGAAATTGAAAAAAGGAATATTGTTAAATTTTTTTATATCAATTGGACTTTCAACAAATAATCATGCATATAAGCTCAAATGAGGTTGCAATCTAAAACCAATTGACAATAGGTGGAGTAACTCAAAAGCTTCTATAAATATGTGCTTAAACCCTTTAATTTTATCAATGTGGAACAACACCCAATTTTATACTCTTTTATTTTATCAATGTAATACCCACTTTCATATTCCAACAAATATCGCTAGAAAAATTTAGCAAAAATAAAGGCCTCTGAGGCGGAGAAACAAGGGAAAAGGGGATGGGATTTTTAGAATATGCATGAAATGAAGCTGATGCTAGGACGCATGGCTACCTCACATGCTCGTTTCGTTCGCGTTTCATTTGCCTCTGCTTTTATTTTATTTTTTTCATAAAGAAAATTCAGTTAAGAAATGGTGTAATAAGAATAACCGTGTAAATGTATAGAATCTTGCAAGCTTGCAATGTAGGGAGGAATCAGGGCAAGTTGGCGAGCGCAACACAGAATCGCGGCCCACTGAAAAGCTAACCCTGATAATCGATCATCTCCCGATGCTGAGAAATCATAGCATTTTGAGAATCTTGTGTAAAGCAGGCCATCCTAATTAGCATTCGTCTTTTGTTCTCCATTAATGGACAATGTCCAATGTTATGTCAGGATTTGGCTAGTGGTTACAGGTATATGATACGAGTACATGTTCAAGTGTTGAACTTGGATATTAATATTTCTAAAAATTTAGCATGCTCTTGTTCAAATGATGAATTGCCGAGTTCCAAACCCATGTTGACAATGATTTAGCATGCTCTTGGTCAAATTGTCAAAATGGTACTGAGGTGAAATGAATAATTTTGGCAACATAACTAATCCAAGTCCAAATCCAAATTCAAAGCACCAAAATTCCACCACCAGACGGGCTGTGGGAGGGTTTGATGTAACAGTCTTACCTCTGAATTGTAAAATTACAAAGAAACTGACTTTAATTGATCATAGATTTTAAAACCGTAGACTACTTACTATTCCACACAAAAACGAAGCAAATGAAGTTTAGAAAGACATTTTACTTTGGTCCCTACAATCCAAGATGGAAAAAGTAGTTCAAACTTACCGTTTTAAGTTATCCAGATTGAATAACATAGACAATATTGTATGATTGCAGTGACCATCATATCTCCAATAAAGCATACAAACTGTCATTAATTGACATATTATACTACCATTTTGGGTTTTATGCAGGCCACATCTATCAGCTTAACTTTTAAAGCTATGCTTTTATAGGTAGTCGCTTCTTTGATTAGGCTTCGTCAGGACAAAATTTGTCTGATTTATATTAGCCAACCAACTTAGCTTGTTCATATGAAGAGAAGTAGACACTAGTCCCAATCTGCTTGAAAGTTGCTTAAAAAGCTTTCCAGAATCTAAATAAAGCACACTAGCTTTTGAATGTTCTCGCATGTACAAAGATCAAATTAAGAGGAGCCCTATACTCAAACTACCCTTATAAATAGCTGATCCAGTGACTGCAAAATCAAAACCCAAGTCCTTGGTCTTTCTTTTCCTTATTCCCCATCAATTTCCACTTATACTACTCTGAAGCTCTGCTTAATCGGATCAGGTTGCTAAGCACTCCAAAGATTACAACCAATTAAGATGGACAAGGTGGCAAGGGTGGCATCAGAAAATGGAGTGGTGATATTCGGTAAGAGCGCGTGTTGCCTATGCTATACAGTCAACATTTTGTTCCAGGAGCTCGGGGTTACCCCCATCATCTATGAGATCGATCAGGATCCCGACGGTAGGGAAATGGAGAAGGCAATCATGAAGCTCGGCTGCACTCCACCCACCCCTGCGGTGTTCATAGGGGGCAAGTTCATGGGGTCAACCAATGAGATCATGTCGCTCCACCTCAGGGGGGCTCTCATCCCGATGCTCAAGCCTTATCAGGGGTTTAACTAATCATGTTTTCAACTCTACAGCTTTCGAAGATGCGTTTAGTAGAATAAGAGCGCTTTAATTTGATCAACAATAGTTGTTGAAGTCTATGTTATACTATTTCATTTTGGGGGGGGGGGGGGGTTCCAAGTGGCTAGTTCCATGTAGTGTCTAGCTAGGTATCTCCAAGCTCTAAACCATGTAGTATTTCCTTGATGTTAATGAATTTTATAGTCATATTATATATTTCTGAAACTGCACCAAAAGACTAACAGAAATGTACAGTGGTTAAAAGCTAAGAGAGTTTCTAGTTCAAATAATTGGAGAAGTACTCAATCATCCTTTAGTACATGTACAAATTGAATCCATATAGGTGCAAGTGCCCTTGAGAACACGCGGAATGCTGCATTCCCCTAGCTTAGCTACATATCAAATGTAAATATATAGAGGATTATTGTTGATCGAAGTGCCACCACAAAACAACTAGAGCGAACAGGTGGCATCTCTAGATTGATATGCAACTCGACCATGCAGTCGAAGTACGCTAGTCAACTATAAGAACATCGTATACTCCCATATGATTCGGCTGCCCATACGTAGAAGCAGGCAGGTGCAAATAGGCAAAAGAGATGAAGAACAATGATTAAACATGCACCTAAATCAAATGCATTTGAGAGTGCAACATAAGATCTCAAGCATTATACATCAATGTTCCTAGACATTTCATGCATACTCGATAAGTAAAATTAAGTAACATACATTGATTAAACCTCTCCACAACGTCAAGTTAGGATTGATTAGTATTTGCCCTACCTCAGCTTAAGCTCTTGTATCGTCTCTTTTCATGTTGCATTCGTCCTCAGTTCTCATGGTTTAAATTATGCCTTTATGGTAAGAACTTTTCTTAAAAGACTAATCAGACTCTTATTTACCTTCCCGCCCTACCTTTCAGTTCTAGCTTCTCAACCCTCATACACTTACATTGTCTGCACAACATTGGAAATGAAGATAGGACATATCCAAAATTAGGCTGAAGATTCACAAAATTTCTTAAAAATAGCCGAGTTGAACATGTGATACTACTTGAAAATCTAATATCTGAATCCAAGCCCATAGCCAATCTATTGAATTCAGATCAACCTAAGAGCAAATAGACATGAATATCCATCTCAACAACGAATGCATAGGTCATATATCATAGTTACCCATGAACCATTTATCTGAAGCCTACTAATTAGGTGTTCAGCATATATAAGATACTGGTATATAGTGCTTCATGTTCCGAGCAAAGCAGACCAAGATTTGTTTCTGGTACCTATTGGTCAGAAATGTGGTTACACAATGAACATAACCATTCTATATGGGCGTGTTCTTTTCGATTTATGAGAAGTACTGATTGGTGCTTATTGATTAAACATGTTGAATTAGATTGAAACATTCTGAATCATACTGAAACATGCTGAATAGTTGAAGAAAATATAACTAAGTACTTTCAATAAATACTTAACAATGATTAATGATGTTGAATTGTGCTAAATTGTACTAAAAACTACCGAATACTTATAATAAGTACTTATAATAAATTGAGAAGAACATGCCCATAGTAAGAATTTACTCTTGTAGGTCTTAAGATATTCAAAAAGGTTTTGCCATTTCTGGAATCTTTTGAGCAATCAATTGATATTAATTTGTGCAGCATCTAATGATTTGAAAGGAAGAAAGAGAACTCATTGTTTAAGCTTTTGAGCTTTGATATATGCACCTAGATTATTGGGCCACATTTAAAAAGCCCAGAGGGAAATACCCGTCTTTTGTAAATTTTGCATGGTTCTCCTAGTCGCATCTTTTTATCTTAGAATCTTATATGGTAGAACTTAGAATCTTATATGATAGAACAGGACCAAAGCCATATATTCCATAATTTGCCTTTGTCTATTACATATAGTTGTACTGTAGAACCATTCTTCTAGTAGTGTCCTGAGATAATTGACCCTGAGCTTTCAAGTTCTGTCAAGTAGACCAGGTGCTATGATGTTATTGATGTGCCCTTTTCTGGACTGCTTAAGCCGCAAGCTCCAATGTTTCTGAAAAGCTATCATTGAATTGATCTCTTTTTAGAAGGTAAGTTTTGCATCTCCAAGATTCAAGGAAGTCAAATTTTATCTTAGTCTAGACCTAGAAATGACACAAATTGATATGAATTTAAGAGAATAAGAGGCCTACGACCGAAAATCCCATTGGAACCCAAAAGTAAAATCCTACGACAAACCAACACTAACGTAACCTAACCTAAAGTAAAACCTCACCTTTTGGTCATGCCCGGTGATGAATTACACCCAAAATAGGATGAGTAACAAACTCGATCATTCTAATCCTACGCACCAGATTATCAAAATGACCATCAATTTACGTGAATAGGGCTGACAAAAAAACCAATATCCGTCTAAAATCCGCAAAACTCGCCCCAATGGGTATGGGTATGGGTGGCGAAAATTGAAAAAAAAAATGGGTATGGGGCGGGTATTGCTAAAATGGGTATGGGTATAGGTATGGGTATGGATATAGATCGCACCCGTGCCATACCCGTTTTATCAATACCCGCTTCGTACCCATCTCATACCTGCCCCATATAAAACTCATACGCGTTTGTTTAAAGTTCTAATTTGTTACTTGTACCAGAATATTTTGCTAGTTGTTTTGAGTTGTATGATATTCCAAACTTCGACAAAACATTTTATTTAAAACTTTAATTGCCCAGTGCTAGTTATATGTTGCCGGAAGCTTGATGTTAATGTGACATATTGAGTGTTTGATATCGAATACGGGGTACAAAATGGGTTTAATTCTTTTTTATCTATATGTACCCGAATAAAATCCGCATACCCGCTATACCCAGTGGGTATGGGTATGGGTATAACTTTCCAATACCCAATGGGTATAGATATGGATATTGTTGGAAACAAAACTCTTTCCAAAATAGAATTGTAGTTCTTGTAAACTTCTTCCCTAGGATTTTTACATTAGCTAGGACTAGGGATTGCTTGATGTTGCTTGATATATAAATACTTGCACCATTGTCATACACAAGAGCAGAAAATCAAAGACAAGCACACAGCACATCAAAATCGTAAATTTGCCTCAAACTTCTCCACTTAAAATTTCTACATGGTATCAGAGCCATGACCGAGGGGAAAAAATTCGTAATTGACAGCCAGTCACCTTACTACCTACACCCATCTGAAGGACCCGGAGTTGTTATAACTTCGGTCGTCTTCACTGGGAAAAATTACGAGCTATCGAATAAAGCTGTAAGAACGGCACTCAAATCCAAAAATAAACTTGGGTTCATCGATGGAACCTTAGCCAAACCAACTCCACAAGAAGGGGAAGATCAGTCTTAATTAGTCGCGTGGGAGATGGCTAGCTCCATGATTTTTTTCATGGACTGTTAACATCATCGACCCAAAATTTCATGCTAGCGTGGCTTACGCTGACACAACCAAATCAATGTGGGAAAACTTAAGAAAACGTTATCCTATTGGTAACACTCCTAGAGTTCATCAACTTAAAACCACTCTTGCATCATGTAAGCAAGAAGGCTTAGAAGTTGTCGAATTTTATAACAAACTGATGGCTTTATGGAGTGAACTAGATAATTACACAAAAATTCCACATTGTACTTGTGGCAAGTGTGAGTGTAAAGTAGGTGAGAGGATTGTTAAGATGGTGGATGAAGGCAAAACACATCAGTTTTTAATAGGACTCAATGGTGAGTCTTTTGGCAATGTACGTAGCCAAATTCTTGCTATAGAACCCTTGCCACCACTAGATGAGATTTTTAATATCATACAGCATGAGGAAAACCACAAGCGACTAATGATGGAGAGAGATCACCGTACCGA